>OZ023337.1:29380626-29593126 GCA_964007535.1 Brachyptera risi
AACCTGGAAAAATGCTAGCTCCCATCACGGTGTTGAAACAATGCTGATATATAATAATATTTCATTATATAAAATCATATAAATATTATATCTTATATAAAATCTCAGTGAGGAAAAGTCAATTTTTTTCCTCTGATTTCATTTCTTCTCAAATCGATATAATGCGCCAGGTACATTTGTTTACAAATCTTCGACAGCAGAGCTTGAAAATATCTGTTTTTCAGTTTAAAAATCTACATATTTGTTTAATTCGAATCAATGGTATCAAATACAGTATCGTATTGTTTAATTTCGAAGTACTTGTGAATTATAGATGCAAATGTCAATACATTTCACATGCCATATAAACATTCTTTCAAAACGAAACAAAAATCAACGTTTGTTTATCCTAAACTGTCATCAAGAAAATCATCCACACTAATATCTTTTCCTCACAATCAGAACATAAACATAAATTCTAAAAGTATTCAAGAACTGATTTTTGAATGTTTACGTCACCGATATGACGTCTTTAAATGACTCCATCCAGACAGTCCCGAGTACCCATTGGAATGTAGACAGTAATACTCATGAGACCAAAGAGTTTAAGGCGAACTCACACTCATCTTGAGTAGCAAAATTCCCTCCAGGGGAATTTCACAGATTTTAAATGTCATGAAACGTCAACTGTGCAAGATTCAAAATTAATAGATATGTCATGAATTGTAGTCATTGTACAAAATACAAGTGAGTCATATTTGGTATATATAAATTTTTCATTAGTGAAAAATAAAGACACTGCCTTACAAAAGGTTGCCCATTAGACACAGAGTAATACATATAAAAATGAAAATTACAGTTTAATAAAGAGAGCAAAAAGACAATACAAAAGTGTTTATACAAAAATTAATAATAATATTGGGCTATTGTCTAAAAAATTTAATATTGTAATTGATTACCTATTTAGAAAAAGAAGAGAAAAAATATAAAATATTGAAAAAAAAGAGGAAAAAATATTTTAAAAATTTATTTCCAAAAAATCCATATGATATAAATAAAAATATTTCATGTATAATATAAACACTTCAGATGTGTTTTAGTCAAATCAGATATTTTTACGTCACCTTGTGTCGTAATATACATATTTCCAAAATTAAGTTCAACCTCGCACTCTAATAATAATCACAAGATTTTCACAAATATTAAAATATATACTAAAACATGTGCTTATTTACCTGTGAGTAAAATTAATTATCAGATATAAATTGAATTTTTTTTTTTTCAATATCTTTGTTTCTCTCCTCATTATAATTTTGATATCTCATCTCTTTCCATAAGTTATCAAAAAAGAACAGATATTTTTCTAAATTGACTCCCATGGACTCTTAAAGAACATAACAAAACTTAAAATGGATTTCAATTAATAACGAGATTTTTTACAAATTTGAGAGAGAGCTAGTAATTCAATCATAATCGCAATTTCATAAATTATTATTATTTTTTTGTTCTCCATAGACCATAAGTCATGACGTAGGTGTTTAAAACTTATGTATATAATGTGTTGTGTATCAAAAATAATAATAATAATAATTACCGATTCTGTTTAGAAACATAAACAGTATCATCTACGCTAGAAAAAAAGGCCGGATTCTGGGGAAAAAAAAATGAATGAATTATAATTTCTGAAATTGAGATCATAATTTCTTCTTTTCTCTAAAATTGGAAGAATAACCTAATTCGTCATTATTCATTGAAATCTAGTTTCAAGGTCGTCACGTCCTTTAAGATGACGTACCTAATTGTCACCTGAAACTCGCATGCATCCTCTTGTGTTCGTTACTGGGTCGAACTTGCACGAATCATGTTACACATAATAATGTTAATAATGCATTCTTTGCTTACATTGTCATGCTCTAATAAGGCACAGAGTAACCTACCACATAATCATCTTCATTATACATTCTTCTCTCTATTCCCCTCTCTTACTCTCCCCTCCACTCATCCTCTCTCTCTCTATCTGCCATATCATAGAGAGATTACCAGGTTCTCTCTACCAATATCATATACATATTCATGATCGATATGAAATAAACAAATTATCATTAACTATTATTTTTTAAATATGTGAAATTTCATTAAATTTACGATTGAATTATATATATATATATATATATATATATATATATATATATATATATATATATATAATATATATTCATATATTTATATATATATATATATATATATATATATATATATATATATATATATATATATATATAATATATATATTTATATATTTATTTATATATATATATATATATATATATATATATATATATATATATATATATATATATATATATATATATATATATATATATATATATATATTTATGTATATCAATTTTATGAACCTCCTCAGGTAAGCCCACGAGGGTTTTATGGAACCTCACAAGAGTATCCTTCATTGTTATGAAGTATTTAATGAAATATATTGAGAAAGAAAATCACCATTATTATAGTGTAAACAAGTCCCCGATCATATTATATGTGTGTATATTTTATTCTATATATTTTGAAATTTGTAGTCATATATTGTCATTTGTCTACATATCAATATTCTAATTCATTGTAAAATTGACATTATTCTGACAGTTGTGTGTGAATATATTCGTTATGATTGTTTTAAAATTCATAGGTCATGTAATCAACACATCACATTATTTAAATTCTTCTGTTCAATCCACAGACAAGCCTTCTTTTAGGCTTTTTTGGGAAAAAAGTGAACTTTAATTAATTTTGTAGTGTGTCAATATGCAACTATACATTCAACCTCAAATTATTATTATTATTATCGTTATCTATACGTATTCCTCTCTTTCTTCTGCCCTCTTATTGGTGTTTCTCTCCCACTCATCTATTCTCTTTAAACATATATCTCTGTTCCCCTCTATTTCTTTTCATACTCTCTCTCTCTCTTCTCTTGCTATTTCTCTCGCTCTCATATCTCTCTCTCTCTCTCTCTCTCTCTCTCTCTCTCTCTCTCTCTCTCTCTCTCTCTCTCTCTCTCTCCTCCAATCTCCATCTCTCTTCTCTCTCTTTCTTTCTTATGCTCTCTTATTGCTGTTTCACTCCCTCTCACTTGGGTGCGGACATGTGGAACGTATACCCATATAGAGAATTACGTAATATCTTCTAACTGCAATATGAGATCTAATCGAAACGTAAAAACGTTTATAAACTAAATATCTGTTCTAGATACATTTGTTAAAAAATGTACGCCGCAAAGATTGCATTTTGTGATTGGGAACGTTTGGACGTATAATTAATGGAGTAGAGGTATACAAAAAACATGATATCTACAACTATTATATACCAGTATATATATACATATATATATATATATATGCATATATATATATATATATATAGAGGTATACAAAAAACATGATATCTACAACTATTATATACCAGTATATATATATACATATATATATATATATATATATATATATATATATATATATATATATATATATATATATATATATATATATATATATACATATATACATATATATATATATATATATATATATATATATATATATATATATATATATATATATATATGTATATATATATATACTGGTATATAATAGTTGTAGATATCATGTTTTTTGTATACCTCTATATATATATATATATATGCATATATATATATATATATATATATATATATATATATATATATATATATATATATATATATATATTATATAGTCCTACGTCAATAATCCTACATTATACATTCATAATGGTACTATTTTTTAGTTCCATTGTTTTAACTGTGCTTGACGACCCCACCAATTGATAGGTCAAATGGAGGTATGAATGCTCGAGTGATAATGAAAAGAATGACTATGATGCGGACGTGTACAAAAACCCGTACCTAATGAGGGATTCGAACCCACTCCAGATTTGACTTCCAGATTGCAGTTTCTAAGGTAGTGACTGAGCCACGGGGGTCGGCTAGTTACTAAATTTGTAACTAACCAAAATCTCCAGAAAAGCAGTTGAAATACATTAATCGGGATTAACAATGGCATGTATCCTGGTATGACACCATGTCCAGAAACAGTTACCATAGTCGATTGGGTACTTCGTCTAATCCTGTTTGCCGCGTGCAAAATAAGAAAAAAGATGAATACATTAAAAGAAAAGTTAAAAATTAAATGAATGAATGAATAAATTGAATGATGAATGAAAATATAAATGAATGAATTGATTGGTTGATTGATTGATAAATCAATGAATAAATAAATAAAATGAATGAATACAAACCCGATTTGTTTCAAGTTTATTGAAAAGAAATCATTGCTACGCTCCACTGGAAAGCAATAAATTCCTGCAGGTATTGGAAAAAGGCCGGAATTTTGATATCTTATACCAATCTATAAAGACGCCACAAAAAAACGATAATTCGCCAAGTCGACTTCAGTGCGACGTTTAAACCTTTTGAACCGTTTAAACGTGTTTCTGTCTCGATATTTAGAGGCGATGCAAACTATTGAAGCATGATCGTATATTTATTATTAAATATGATATGCGGAAGTATCTATTTAGACCTGTGGGCGGGGTGTTTTCCAAACAAGAATAATATAGCTAGAATCAAAGGTCAGGGATACATTTATTATGTATCCTACCCAACGTTTAAATTAAAGCTATTCAAGCTATTCGTTTCTTTTGAGAACAATTTTTGGAAAAAATACTTGTACAGATTGAAAATGTAATATGAGAGATTCACCTTCTTTTTACATTGTGACCCTTAAATTGTTTTTGTTATTTATACTCTTTGATATTATAAAAAAAAGAATGAATACATTTTTCTAAACAAACAGCGTTGTATATTCATGCAAACGTTTTTAGTTTCAAAACCAGACTTTTTTTTTTTCAATTTCAACTTTCATACGGAAAATGTGCTGAAATATTGTGTCTACAATGTGAAATGTACGTGTCCTTTTCTTCTCAACAATACAATAAGAGCAACTGCAAACTGCAAGGCTGTGAAATTAAAGAATCCTTGAACTTCCTTACGTTTAGAAGCCTACGCCTCAGACGCGTCAATAAATATACAACAATATAATACAGTTATTTAGTAGGCCTATTTCTAGTTAGACGAGCTTTAGCGAGGATTCAATTTGACATACTGAAAAAAATTGGTGTTCGTTTTTATGTTTTTTTTTTTTAATGTTTTTTTGTCGGTTCCCCACAGGTCAAACGGCTACAGCTATCAACTTCAAACTTTTTTTCGTCATGGTTCCTCATCTAACTTAGATCTGTATAGTTTTGTGGCATTATCGAGTGATAACTTTTTTTTTTATGAATTTTAGAAATTTAAAAAATCCCCATTAGAATAACCCGGAGGAAAATACTTGAAAAATCAAAATTTTTCAAGACCTCTCAAATTTTCGCCGAATATAAAGGAAACTATTAAGCACAATTTGAGAGATTTTTCGCATCAATCGGATGAGAAATAACGAAGAAAACGCATTTATAAAGCATTTTCCCATCAATTTAGGCTATTACGGGAACCAATTAAATCTATAGCAACAAGTGTCACCAATTAATTCAAAACGATTGAAATGAATGAAGAGGAAGGCCGTGACATAACTGATTCTCGTAAGGTTTTTGAACGTTTGGAGTGATCCAAGGTCTGTAGATGTAGATTGGGTTGACAAATTATTTTTCATTCTAGATTTCTATACCCCTAAGCTCGTCTAACAACGCGCATCCCGCGTTTTCCTAGTATTTAAAACAAAGAACATTGGGATGATATCTGAATTTAACATGTGTGTATCGATATACCAAGTCGTGCTCTGGACAAGTTAAGTGTACCAGGTTCGAGCCTTTAGGCCATTTAAGTTGTTCTAACCAGACCATGCATGACTAATACTAATTGCACATGCAATTTAAGGTGTATACATCCAAACACATCAAACTAAAGTAGAATACCAACCATGTAAACTTTAATTTGAAAAACCATTTTTGTTAAATCGCTGACATTCTTTTGATCTTCTCTAGTTCATACGTTTTCTAGAATAAAAATCGTGTAGACCTATAAATACGGTAATATCATTTTATATTTTATCTGAAGTTTTAATAAAACTATCAAAATACAAATTATTACGATTTTAGAAGCTATTCGACACGAATAATAACAATAGAATACGATTCTAAATCTCGATATGGCCGACAAATGGTTGCAAAAGTTCAGTCAACAATGTAATACCGGTACTCCAATCAATGTCATTGTAGAGAGTATGCGCGCGCTTCATTTTGTGACTTTTCTCTAGTTCTTAACAGCGTATACCTGCTACTTTTTCTGGCGAATAAGAAATACATTTTATTTGCGTTCAGAAACGATGTCACACAATCGGTACTAGCCTCGCTATATAATGTTCGTTTACTTAAATTTACTTCAAATTTGATTTAAAACTAACAGTTATACCATATTATATTGTACAATCAGGGCGTGTCAACTATCAAAGCACTCGCTCCCAAAATATTTAGGGGTGCCAATTTTTTACCAGCTCATTGAAATGAAAAAATACATCATTATACAAAGTTGTATTTATTCAAAAATAAGTGAATTTAATATTATTCAGTACGGTATTCTACATTTTATACATTCGTGTTGGGAGATGTCGATCCCGAGGGGTTACCAACTCATGCAATCTTCCTGAAATCCATTGAAATCCCTTGAAATCTTCTTGAAATCCAGTGAAATCTCCCTGAAATCCATTGAAATCTGAAATGAGGTGTACACCAAATTCACTCATTGTTCTCCCCTCGGTCGACCGTTAAATAACAAGAGTACCCTTTTTTCAGTTCAAAACATATTTATCACAATGTGTTTGATGGGAAAATGTGTTTTATGGTAAGATGTGCTTGTTGGTATAGTCTGTATCGTCAATTGTGGAGTAAAGTAAGTGTTGCTATCTCATCGATCAGCCTAACTGCTAAGTAGGTAAACATGTCAATCATAACTCCAACAGTAACAAAGGAACTCTTCTCACGTGCATTTTCAGGACAAATTTGTAAGGGTTGTTGTGCGACGTTGCTACATCTAAGAACATATTCATGTACACCTGTGTAGATATATATAAAGAAGTCCAATATAAATAAGTTTCTGCTTGAGGAATCATTCTATTCTATTGACGAATACTTATGTATTATTCAGTATTATTCATCATTAATTTTTATTTATTGACGAAATTATCACTCTGTAACTGTGAAGTCATAAAAAAATATTAAAATAAAAAAATATTATTATTATTATTATAATCAACGATCATTCATCATTCAATTCCAAAGTCTTGATCTTATTTTAGATTCAAGTCAACTTAGGTATAATATAATTTGAGTAAAATGCAATGCAATGTATGAATCTAATGAAGTCTGTAGAAATGATTGACATATTTATATATGGCTTTAATTTCTCGCCGGACAATAGTTGCTGAGCATGCTACAAAGATCTTTGACACTTACTCTAGAATGGTGAGACAACTGTAAAATTTGTTTGATGTAAATGAGTGGTGAGAGGGGGGGGGGGGCTAAGGGGTGCAAATGTCTTGTCACGGCCCTATGTACAACATGTATAAGTGTTAATTACAACTTCTATAAAAATTTGAATCAAAAAATCACACTAACATAACTCGATTATGCATGACCCGTCACTCACACAGTGTCTCACCTTACCTATCATCATCTTTGTCATGAACTTGTACTTTGATTGGCACGCAGCCTACTTCACTCTGTTCTCACCTCGTCACGACACCCCTGATCGTTA
The DNA here is from genome assembly GCA_964007535.1 of Brachyptera risi. Taxonomy (NCBI): domain Eukaryota; kingdom Metazoa; phylum Arthropoda; class Insecta; order Plecoptera; family Taeniopterygidae; genus Brachyptera; species Brachyptera risi. The sequence continues at coordinate 29,388,461 of OZ023337.1, forward strand.
TCGCTGACACATAGGGGACACCCCCGTTCGGCATTACCCACATCTGTTATGCATACTAATAAACCTAGTCAGTGTTGGTAACATACCGGTTTTACATACGATACCATCGTAACAAGTATTACATGCATTTTAAACAGATGTTATTTTTTTTTTTTATAATGTTTCCTAACGTGGGCGTGAGAACTAAGTTGTAGGTGTGATATAGCTTGTAGGTGTTACATAGTTAGTAGGTGTTGAAGATTTTGTTCACTTTTTAGACGGTTAGAAACCTAGAAAGTGTGCTGTGTATTTTTTTTTTCGGTTCATTTGAGATGCTATTCGTTTGGTTAGTCGGAACTGATGAGTGTTGGGGTTTTTTAATAGGGGAGACGGTCGTTCGGTGGTTGAAAATGTTAAAATGTATACGTATACCTGTAAGGACAAACAAACATTTTGCTATAACAAATGCATTGTTATTTTTCGGGTATAGTCATGGTAGAAACGGAAATTGACCAAATTTTTTTTTGTAAAATGTTTGAAAAACTCTATTTGAAAGAGGAAATTGATTAGAAATATAACTGTGAAGACGAAAGGTTTGTATAAAATATTTGATACTTTTTTTGATTTCTTGTTATAGTTTAAAACACTGCCACCAAAACTTTTGACTCAATTGTTCAAGAAAAAAATGAATATTTAACATTATAACAAAATTGTAAATAATTAATAATCGAATATTTGAATAGAACCAACTGAAACATAAAACAACATAAAACTTTGAAAAGATGAAAAAATCACATAGGCGTAGTCAACTATTTTTAAAATTATTTTCTTTTGAAAGAAATATAGAATCGAACGAAAATTAGAAAAATTAAAAAATGTAAAATTGGAAAATAATCTCTGAATAATTGGAAAATCTTTAACCAGCACTGCTAACTCAGTGCTATAACACTCTTGCTTCATGTGACCGGATCGAGGTAGGCGTAGATCGGGCCCCTTTTCGGTCGCTGCCACCGTCAATCTGTGCATACGTTTTTTTTCCGGGATGTTTCCTACAATATAGGCCACAACCGCTTCCTTCCCATTATCCTTTCCATTACCAGAAACCTTCATCCCATCATCTCATTAATCATTAATCCGACGTCAATAGAGTTTGCTTATCACAGTGCGTCGTCGAACCCAATGTAAATTAAATTAAATAAATACACAACCATTTTAAATTTAGCAGATATTTAGTTAACTCGATGAAGAAAAAAGTCCTCCATACAAAAACAAAATCAATTGAATAATAACTTATATTCGTATAAATCTAGATACGGTAACAAAAGATGGTTTATGGAATTTCTAAGGAATACAGGGACGTTATAGGACTCCCTCTTGGAGCAATATTCCCACATTTTTCATTACTTTTTCGAAATCATACAATTATTAAAATCATCCATTAACGAAATAGTCTTAATCACGAAAATCGTCACATATTCTCCACAATCATCTCTTCAACAATTCTCAATCAACATAAAATCCAATTCTAATTATTTTTCTCATATTATTATTCCTAATTAAATTTTTAATTTTATCACGATAATTTTATAGCTCATTTTCACTTTTCGACAATTATTCCAAATTTAAAGTAAGCTGGACCTTCATGGTAATTCATCGTGAAGATAAACAGCCATCTTGAATAAATTATTTCAGAAATAAATTTTCAAAATAATAATCAAATATCAAAATAATCAAAATGGGGTGGTAAGATCTCCCTTGTGGTGCCCCATCCAAACGATCCTATCTTTCATCCATAGCATTGATTGGGGAAAAATGATTCTGTATCAAGTTTCGATGTTGTTAAAAAAACAAAACAAAAACAAAGAGAAAATAATACAATTGGTAGAAGACGACAATATATCAAACAGTGTGAGTGTGAAACTAGTTTCAATTTAAAAAAAGCTACACATAAATTACAAGTATTTAGCTTGTTCATCTCATGTGATTGGTTGTAATTAAGATCATTATTTTTCATGATGACTCTTGTTTTAATGACCTGAATTACAGTCTTCATCTGCAAACTAGGAAAACTCGTGTTGGTCAATGAATTCCATCGATAAATTACAGAAAATATTTCAATTACGCTGGATAATATGTCTTGATATAATAAATATTTATTTTTAGTTTGTTGGTAATGGGCTCAATTGACTTATCAGTACGGATAAAAGTTAGCATCACATTTGAATAAATACAAACGTGATACTGCTAGTAATTTATAAAGTTTTTTTAATTTATAAAATATGTTTTTAAGAGTTATCATTATGTCAAATCAAATTATCAAATTGGAAATTATATAAATTATTCTCTTTATAGAGTTTGATAAAGTCAATACCAGGTACCGGTATTGTTTATCAAATACATCATGGAAACTAAAAAGTAAAAATAATTTAAACTAGAAAATTCAAGTTGGTTGCTTAGCCCTACTGCTTACCGTGAGAGATCTAATGAAATAAAACATTGAACAAAAAAGCCTAATTTATGACGCTGTTCGTAAGTCGGATTTACATAAGAAAATAAAAAAGATAACAAAACATATGATCAAATTTAGATAACAAGATAATCTGAGTGCCAATGTTGTATATTACAGTATATATACCTTCACATATTATTTTTAGTCAATTGACCAACCTGAAAACTTACTTTACATCCCATTGTTGTCATCTTCTAGCAGTGACCATGGAGTTGTATTGTTGCAGTCACAATCACATCAAAACGTCTAATGTGACCGACACTGAACTGTCATTCGTACTCCCGTATAATCTAGCTCTTGGTGGGATCGTTTATCAAACAATAATCATCAATCAAATATAAATAAATCGAACGAAAAAATTGGCCACCAGTTCTAATCCCGACAGATGCTAATACTTTTCATTTTATTCTTTGTCAACTGGTCAACCTGAAAATTTACTTTAGATCCATTGTTGTCATCTTCTTGCATTGACAATGGCATTAACGAGACTAATCGAACGACAAAAATGGTTTCCAGTTCTGCTTCATGTCAAGAAAGAAACAGTCATTTCTGTCAGATGAATAGTAACGGTACACCTACATTCCTCAGCGTTGTAAACCTTCACTAGCTTCTCTCTCTCTCTCTCTCTCTATCTCTCTCTATCTCTCTCTCTCTCGCTCTCTCGTGCTAGCTCGATCTTTTTTACCTTCTTCCGCGAACACCAATGACCCGAACTTGTACTACTGATTAGTCTTGGAAAACACACGTACTATACTTATATACACAAGAGTTGGCACGTTGTCTACCAATATAACAAAAATATAAAATAAATAATAAGCTGCGGGATTTTTTGATTATTAATGATCTTTCAGGAGACTTTTAGCCTTTATAGGTTAAGTTAAACATCCAATTATGCAATTCTTGCTTCACCTAAAAACGTGAATTTTGAAGTATTTTGGATAGTATATACTGGATACTTCACTGAATTAGAATGAATTACCGATCTAGGGCTTGAGATGATATACTGGAATTACATATTAAAAAATCAATTTATTTAAAAAATTAATGCGTTACATATTATTTTCATTTTTCCGTGTTAAAATTAAGTTTTATACAAAGACATAATTTGTTGATATTCAATTGGTTTTGTTATTTCATATTATTTGTTATTATATTTGTACATTCAATTATATATATATATATATATATATATATATATATATATATATATATATATATATATATATATATAAAAAAAATATATATATATATATATATATATATATATATATATATATATATATACACATATATATACACGAACTTATTTCTCACTAATAATACCTTTTTTATGCTGAAAAATAGAAAAAAAATATATTGTTACCAACATTCCAGCACAATAATTGTGATCATTTCAAGGCTGTCAATTTCCTCAAGGCGCAATTTTTATACCTTCTTCTTTCTTGGATGCAAGTGTAGCTACTCCTAGTTGTGGAGTACATACGTAATGAGAACGGATACTTCAATACAGACCGGAATATTGATGAATTATTGGGTCACCAAATTTGTATTTTGTATTTGAGTTGATTTAAGTGATTTTTTTTTATTCGTCCACCTTTTTTCAGTATCTTCCTGTCATAAAATGGATAGTGATAATTAGTTTAATTACTAGTAAGACTGTACTTGATATCGAGGTGTTATTTATTTAAGGCTCAGTATTACCAAGTCCAGTTAGTATTTATCTGAGAGTTGGTGAAAACAAATATCACAGGTAACCATGGTGATACCAAGTTTGAACTGTCAGATAGAGGCTAACTGAACTTGGTAATACCATAGAGAAGTAATACTTCTCTATGGTCAAGTTGAGGTTTTCCATCTTGTAGGCCAATTAATGTTCGATAATCGACTCAATAAATATTGAATAATATACAGTAAACTTAATTTTCATCTTTTCTTGTGTATATATATATATATATATATATATATATATATATATATATATATATATATATATATATATATATATATATATATATATATATATATATGTATGTAACTTTATTCAAGACTCTGTCTTATATTATAAGATTGCAAAAACACAGAATAAAAATCAATTAGTTTAAATATAAAAAAATATCGATAACAACATTTTAGAGAATAACAAAATAAATATAATTTGACTAGGTTTGAATAAGAAAATGTAGAAAAAAGGAATAATTAAATGATGATAACGAAATCATACAAAAATTAAAAAGGGGAAAAAATGAAAAATAGTATGCAATGAAAACAAAATTGGAAATCAAAGCTGAAGACTATAAAGATGATGTCGTAAAATTTGTAGGGATCCTCGAAGGGCGAGTAAAACTATGCTATAAAGGAATTTGGTGTTGAGTCTGAATTTTTTACAAAATGTTTCAAAAAAATTGTATCAAAATGAATGCTTTACAAATTCACAATTTTATCAAATTCAATTCTTACCAGATTGACCAATTTTACAAAATATTGAATAGTGTGTCTAGTCGATCTTTTTAGCTGTCAACTTCGATTATTATCCTTGATCACCAAATCCATTTTACTAACCTAACCATCAATTTGCTCAATTATTATATTTTTATTTTCCGTAGAAAACGGTGTTGATATTTTCTTCAGTATTTTCACTTTTTATTTGCTGCGAAAAAGTATAGTCACAGGCAGCACAGTCCAAGACATAAAAAAATCTTTGTACTTTATTCAAGATAATTGAAATGGGGTGGTAAGCTCACCCTTCTGGTGTCTCGTCCAAACGATCCTACCTCTCATCCATAGCCTTAATTGGGGAACAATGATTTTGTATCAAGTTTCGATGTTGTTAAATAAAAAAAATATTTTCACTGCTTTACGCAAGACTTTGTCTTTGACGGGATTTGAACGAACCAAAATAAATCGAGTGGTCGAGTGGCTAGTCCACTGAACCGTCATTCAGGAGACTGGGGTTTGATTCCCACCATCGTCGATCATCTTGACAGGGGTTTTTCGAGGCTGTCATTCAGGTCAATACTGGAACAGGCTACGACCGATTCCTTCTCACTATCATCTTCCCATTATCTTATTTATCATCATTTTTTTTAAATTTTAGACGCCAATAGATCGTAGTCATCATGCAGTACAGTTCGTCGTAAAGCCCAATATATATATATATATATATATATATATATATATATATATATATTTATATATATATATATATATATATATACATATATACATATATATATATATATATATATATATATATATATATATATATATATATATATATATATATATATTTATATATATATATATATATGTATATATATATATTTATATATATATATATATATATATATATATATATATATATATATATATATATATATATAAACACACACATATATATATATATATATATATATATATATATATATATATATATATATATATATATATATATATATGAATATATATATAAGAAACATAAGATCGTTACATAGGCCTATATACGGCGCGTGCCGTCTACATTTAATTCTTGTTCAGGTGAATTAATGTAGGTTCAGTTTTTAATTAATTTGTTTGTTTTTACTGCGTGAGTGCTTCTATTGTATGTAAATAATCTGGAGACAAAAACACTCACTCAGATCACTAATTTATCATTCATTATCGTCCAATGTGACAACAATATAATTTATTTTGGGACCATCATGAATCTAACTGTCGTTTTGTACAAAAAAAACGAGACAATTATTTATTTTTATTTTTGTTTTTGTCAAGCCCACGAAACAGGAAGGCGTAGAAGTTTTTTGTTCTCAATATTGGCTACCGGTATTTTTTCTCTTTGGTATATAATCACAAGAAATATGGGGAGTTCTGTTAGGTTCATTGTATTTATAATTCACTTACATTTTTATATATATATATATATATATATATATATATATATATATATATTTATATATATATATATATATATATATATATATTGGATTCAACGACGCACTGTAATGATGACTAAGATCTATTGGCGTCGGATGAATGTTTAATGAGATAATGGGATGATGAGATAAAGGTTTTATGGGTAATGGGAAGGAAAGTGGGAAGGAATAGGTCGTGGCCTATATTGTAGGAACCATCCCTGCATTAGCCTAGACTACAGAAGGAAACCACGAGTTTCTCCGATATTACCGAATTTTTTACAATCATTGTTTTATTCTGTAGACAACGTTCTTCTTCCCTGGGTATAGACGGTAGACATCAGTATTATCTTTCGTTTATGACACACGCACATCTGTTCAAAAGAGTTGTCTGAAATTCAGAAAATAAAAGCAGACAGGGTAGGGTAATAAAATTCGTTCCATGAGAGTTGACGTCGCCGATCGACCGTCTTTCCAAGCCCTTAGCATTACCGTTCAGGAGTGTCGATATGTCAACCAACGCGGACATATCGAGTGAAAGTATAATGTGATGTTCTAAATTAGGGCATCATAATAAAATATTTTAGTACACCTACACCTACTATTGTCATTTATAACCAAGAGCCAGGTTTATAAGAAAGATTTATTTTCATCAGCCCGAACTTAACTTGAAACTGTTTGAGAAAAGCCCAATTCATTCAGAAACAGTTTCATATAATAACTAGCCACCAACAATGAAATCTATAACTGGAATAAATTGTTTTAAAAATGAACTCAAGAATTACGGTACCTTGTTAAAATATGTCCATATTCAGTGAGAGAGTACTTATCAGTCAATAACACACAATGGTTTTTCCATTGTAATTGTAATTTTATCCAACTGTATATACTTACTTCTTATTTTTTTCAATGACATTGTAAAAATTCGAATTTGGTTCTTTTTTGCTCTTCATTATATCTCAATTGAAATGTATTAGCCTGTATATTGACTAATTTCCTAATCTTAAATGAATAAATAAATTAGAATTGAAGTGTAAGATACAGTTTGTTTATATATTTTTTTTATATTACCATTCGAAGTTCCAACACGTTAGAAACCAACTTAAAAACACATTTTCATAATCCCACAAAGTCACAAGCTTAGCTCGTCTGTAGGGCCGATATGATACATAATTATGAATAATAACAATTAAAATATATACTTCTTAGAAAGGTATCGGTAAATTACAAATGTGTCAAAGAAAAATATATTCCGTATCTTCGAACACTTATGCATTTTTGTAAGTACTTACAAAATTGCAAAGACGACATTTATACTTGAAATCCACAAAAGAAGTTCATCTACCAACATAAAAAATATATCACCATTATATTTGTGTAGATGTGATAGATTTTAAGGGCACTATGATTTTCCAGGAAATTTTTCATGATAAGAATCGCAACTACATCTTTGAAAAGCGTTAAATCTCAAAATTTGAAGCGAGATCAAACATAATCACAAAAGTGTACACAATTATTGTTTTGTTGGTAAATGACCGTCGTATTTCGTGGGTACAAGTATAGCTTATTTACTATAGAAATTGTCAACTCAGTCATAAAATATTCATTTGAAATTTTATACGCATCATTTGTACTCTTTTCAATAATCAATACTTTCAATACTTCCTACACACAGTACTTTATACATATGCCATGTTGTCAGCTGTCACTTACAGATTATACACAAGATTATAATTGTATTTATAATTTTACAGTTTTGTTCCAATGTTAGTTTTTTATTGGTATAATATGATACGGTATCCGAAAAAAATGGTTGAACAAATTATGAAATGCTATTAAAAGTTTTAATGTATTAAAAATACAATATTTTAAGTATTAAAAATTTTAATGTATAACTACCGGTCAAACTATTTTATTACGTTTTGACATTCACAAATTTTGTATGATGTATGACCTGGTTCATTACCACAATTATTTAGTTCCTAAGCATTCAAAAGATGAGCCCAAAAACCATAAATGAATAAATAAATGAATAAATGAATAAATAAATAATTATATTTCACATTAGGCCTAACGGTCGATCCACATATAAGAAAAGAAGTCCTGAAGAATTGACTTTACCAGAACAAAAACTAACAAACAATGTATAATTACTTCACACGAAATCCACTTGGAGTCTGTAAAAAGAAATTGGCGGGAAAATATTAATAGATTTTATTTTAATTTAAATCTAGTTTCCTTAGGAAACCTCGTTATGTGAACGCAAGGTATATTTTTATCAATTTCATTACGCTTTTATTAAATTTATTAAATTTATTAAATTTGTTAAATTTATTTTTTCATTCATTGAATACCGCAAAAATTACGGCGCCAATTCCTCAATCTCCAAATCCCAAAACTCTTCAATATCCCTTAATTTGAGATGGTATAAGCTAAATAATTTGTAACAGAATGATATTATTTTTAAAATGTTGTACCAATTTGTGCAATGATGGTTTCGCCAATAACGAGACTGTACTTTAAAATACGATCACTGAGAAAAGTGCACTGAGAAAAGTGGCCGAGTGGTTAATACACTGAACCGTCATTCAGGAGACAGGGGTTCGATTCCCTCCATGGTCGACCAACCTGACAGGGTTTTTCGTGGTTTCTCTCTATCGTTCAGGTCAATACTGAGATGGTTTCTTATCAACAGGCCACGACCGACTCCTTCCCACTATCCAAAAACACTTGATAAAATACCCCTTCATCCCATCATCACATCATCTCATATATCATTCACCGACGCCAATAGATCGTAGTCATCAGTAGAGTGCGTCGTTGAACCCAAATACTCAACTAACTACACAACTATGAATGAATGTGGGATATTCCATATGAAGTATTAAGTAGGATAAAGAAGAATCTTTTACTCTTTTTTTTTTTTGATTAGTAGTTAATGCGGCAGATGTCTGCATTCTGCCAACATAACTGAAGCTAAATCATGACCGTTTAGTTTTTACAGTTTTATTCCATGTTTCACTTCAGTAGACTGTACTCTGTATGATCATGAAGTATGCCTAATATCTATATCTACTTATAATATACATATAAGTTATATATATATATATATATATATATATATATATATATATATATATATATATATATATATATATATATATATATAAGTTATATATATATATATATATATATATATATATATATATATATATATATATACATATATATATATATATATATATATATATATATATATATATATATATATATATATAAATACATAACTTATATGTATATATTCATATATATATATAATATATATATACACTTTTTATATACATATATTTATACCTGTATATATATTTTTTTTTTTATATATTTCTATAATAATGATAAATGATAATATATAACAACCTTCTTTGAATAGGTTGATGGTTCTGAAAAGAAACTTCAGTCTCGACTTTTCGAACAGCCGCGGCTGATCATCTTGGAAATATTTTCACGCATCTTTCTGCGCATTACTGCGTTTTTATATACTATAGCCCTTGTTTTTATAGTAGTTTTGGTAGTATTCTTCTTAGTAGTTATTATAGACTGATTCGATATAATTGTACTGATATCTCTCTGATACGGCGTGTAGTTCTCTAGCTAGTGCATCGGAGTCCATTTAGCAAAATGTCAGTATTATGTGAGTAGCTTTTGAACGATATGAGATATCAAAATTCCAATACGTGACTCGGGGTAAACACATATTTTTAATACCTTGAAAATGATGTGAAATAAAATTATCAACCTTGGATTTAAAAACTGTCACAGACATGTAGCTAAAAAAAATTGCCAGCTGTATACTTTTTTTTTTTTTTTTTAATAACATCGAAACTTGATACAAAATCATTGTTCCCCAATTAAGGTTATGGATGAAAGATAGGATCGTTTGGACGGGGCACCACAAGGGCGATCTTACCACCCCATTTTGATTATTTAAAACTATAATGAACTTCAACACCAGGACTGCGCTGTCTGTGACCATAATTTTTCATAATTGTATACTTGTGAAAATCATGCTACTCAAGTTGCATAGTTTTTACTTTTCACTCACCCCTGAAGGTAACAAAAATGTCTGTATTACCCCCGCATTAGATTTCGATATCTTATACCTCTCAAAACTTATAACCAATGCAATGATATTTCGCTAAATCGACCAACAGGCAATCTGCATCGCATTCAACAGAGCTACAGAGGTATTACTCTAACTCCCTCCAATCCCTTACATATCAATCCATACCTCCCCCTCCCCCTCCCCCCTCCCCCCTCCCCAGCCTTTACGTCAAGTGTAATACTGATTGTAATCACTTCTGTATAAATCTCTGATAAGGTATAATAGCTAACAGTTAAAATGTCGGCACTCAAATACCTATAGGCTTGAACGTGTTTATTCGTTTGTGTGAGTTTCAAATCGCCTTGATGTTATGCAACTTGTGATACTTCCAAGTAATGCGGATAACAAGAAAATACGATTAATTGCTTTGTCAAACAGGTACCGCAATAGTTGATAAGTTATGCGTTTATTAATGTATTTACAGTTATAAAATATTCGCAGTGACAAATGATAAACTTTTTTTTTTCAGCGGAAAGAATCTTTTAATGAGTATGTATTCATATGTCATAAATAATGTGTGAAATTAATTTAGTTAATGAGGGATATTTTCGACATACCTTCAAGGATTTATGCTAAATTTCATTTGGGATATTAATAGCGATGGATGTTATTTTGTACTCTTGATATTTATTATTGATCTTTGCTTGGCTATATACTTCCGTGCTGCATGTGAAATGTAATAATCAAACAAATATGGTTATAAATATAGACCTTAAGAGCAGCTACTCGAGCTATTATTAGAGAATTCCTCGTGATTTATTAATATACAATATAGAGTGAAGTAGGAATTTGTGTTTGTGTGTGTTTGATTTTTATTACTTCCCATTGGGTGCTTTGAAGAAATATTTATATGACTCAGATTTGATATTTCCATTAGTATGATTCATTTGAGTGAAATAATGGTTTTATTTTTTTAGAAATAAAAGATTTTGATTACGATTTTTTTTCAAGTTGAAAATAATAAATGTATTAAAATAACAGACAATAGAGGACATGCATGTATTTTAAATTTACTCTCAATCCACATAAGGAAAATGATATTTTCAACAAAGTCAATAATATGTCAGCCAAAACACTTGAAAAAAATTGGTATTAGGCTTAAAATGGCATTGAAATTATGTAAATTATTCAAAACCTGTTGACGTGATTGAAACTTGTGGTTTTGAGAAGCTTCGTTCATATATACCAACTGTTATAAGTACGGTATTGGTCAAGTCAATGTTCCAATCATAAAAATTAAAAACACCACATGTTTTTTTAAATTAAAATTCTTCACAATGCATGAGATAGTGTGAATTTTTAGTGTGTGAAGCCGAAGATTTTTTATTTTTCCGGACCATTAAAGATATTATTATTATTACCTTGAACTTTGACCTTGAATTCTGTTATCACTTGAAAATTTAAATTTAAACACCATAATTTTGACACTAAACGCATCCCTATCTTACATCATATTGAGCATTACATATGATATCTATTCTCTGATATTTTTAACCCACAGATAAGCCTTCCCAGGCTTTGTGGAAAAGAGTTTCAATTTAATTCAATGATTTGTTATCAATATTCTCATCTTCTTACAGTATTCGGTTATTTTTTCCACTGCTATTACAAAACCTCTATGAATGTATCAAATTAATTTAATCGAATGTAATATCTTTGTTATCATTGTAAAAATGAGTATAATATGAATATGGGTGAATAGAAAAAAATGAAAATAAACTAAGTAACTATGACGTTTACAAAAACCCATGCCTTATGCGGGACTTGAACCCACACCCAAAGGTGACTACAGTTTCTGAAGTGGTGCCTCAGCTGACTGAGCTACCGAGGGCGTCGAAAGATCAAAAGCTTTATTAGTGTCCCTTGTAACATGTCTTTTCGGTCGTGGGAAAGCAAAATCTGCACTTCGAAACTGTGGTATTGAGGTCACTTATAATATAATTTGAGTAAAATGTAACAGTGTATGAATCCAATGAAGTCTGTAGAGATGATTGACATTTATATACCAACTTCTCACCGGACAATAGTTGAGCAACAGTATGATATGAATATATGTGAATGAAAAAAATGAAAATGACTAAAATAACTGCGACTAATCTGGTTCGATGTTGTGTCCTCAGAATGTAACGGCGGCAAGGACTGCCTGAAGTGCGACCACAACGACGCGACGCAGTGCGTGAAATGCGCTCATCTCATCATGCGGGGCTCGAGGCAGTGCGTCGACAGCTGTCCCACAGGGTACAGGGAGGAGTGGTCCAGTCTCGTCAACTACATGGGCAGGATGTGCAGAGGTATGAACAATTATACTTGCGTTTCACATTCATTTGTACAGAAAACTTGATCTGCACAGATATATTTAAAAAAAAAAAATTTCTTCAAAATATATATATATATATATATATATATATATATATATATAAATATATACGTGCATGTGTGTGTGTGTGTGTGTGTGTATAATTAAACTCTTTGGATAGGTTCCAATATTGAGATATTTAGGATTGGATAGTCATGTCACGAAAGCTTCGTCTTGACCGGGATCCTAACCTCATCGAAACGAAGCTTATAGAAACAAAGCTTTTTTTATAACATTGAAACTTGATACAAAATCATTGTTTCCCAATGAAGGCTATGGATGAAAGATGGGATCGTTTGACCGATCCTAATCAATTCTAATGAAAGTAATTAAAACATCACATTTCATAACCTTCTCGTTGATCTAAACTGACAATATTCTCTCACTTATACATAAAACATAACATTACTAATTTAGTCCAATTCTCAGCTTAATATTCAAATAGATTATTATGTAATACCATAATTGTCTGTCTGGAACTAGAATACCCTGCCATGCTAATGGCCATTGACCGTGTCTTATTACCTAATTGGTGACCATTTATCATTTTTGTTAGCATCACAATTATAAAAGTAGTGATACATTATTACGATAATAGTTTACAAACAGACTTATTTTGTCCTACAGTCGTACTTTTGTGCTCTGATTTACATGGAAATTTTCCACTTTCAATTATTATAATTGCTAAACTTAATTGAATGGAGTTTTTTGAGGTACTAAACATATTGTCTGAAGTTTTCAAGGCTGGTTTAAAAAATATTTCTCTCTCATCGCATTTATTATCTTAATAGACGACTCGCAGTCTCCGCCTCCTTGATGTCAGAAATCATACCCTCCAATCAACAGGGCTGTTGGAATTGTAGTGAAATTCAAATATCTAATCTGGGTATCTTCAAATGACCACAAATGATATAGATCCAACTGGCCGACTGGTAAAGCCACGCCTATTTCGAGTCGTCAGCTGGTGAACAGTGGTTTTGTATTGAGTTGGAGGTGTTGATAAAATGGAAAAATGAAAAATTCATTGATGATAATTTTAAATTCTACAATAGGCTATATGTAAGGCAATCATTTTAATTTTAAAATTCACCAAGTCAGTTTTATTCAGTCTTATTCAATCATTCTTGAAATTGTTGGGTAAAAATGAATGTATATCAAGATTTTCAAGTTAACAAATTGTGCTTCCCAATGAAATTTGTGATTACATAATTGTAATTCAATCTTGCTCACCTTGCTTATACAAGACAGTAATGTCTAACCAAAGAATTAAAAAATACTATCACTGTATCATAATGAAAATTGCTTTTTTTTTTTTTTTGATCTCAAGTGAAGCTGAAAATTTAATTCCATTAATGCTTCTCTCTTTTTCCAAGTCATAAAAACTCAACGACAGCATGTTATTAGCTGAACTGACGAGAACCTAAAGCTAGTTCCTTTGATCACTACTTATCTACGCACGGTCAATAGTACTGGTACTTTAAACGTAGATCATGAATTGGAACATATTTTCAACATGGGAGTGATAGGAAGTGAAATCACCATCTCCAACCGGCAAACCAACGCAACCATCAATGCATCTTGGATATTACCAGTGAACATGGGCTTGACGTGTTTACTTGAAAAGAGGATGTGCCCATTCGAAGAAACGATTATAACCTGACCCAAAAAACTCAAACCATAGCTACTCTGCGCTCTAACCAATTCCCCAAAATAGTAGCTCCTAAGGCATTACGCTAAGCCCGCGTTCACTTTTGGTAGTATCCTTATTCTGGTATTCGCTCTTCAGCGCCCCCAATCGGTGCGTTCATCACCAGTTCTCAACAAACTAGGAGTGTCAAACTATTCAAATGTCTATCTCCATCATTAAAATCTATAACAATCATTAACAATTTCAAAAGTGAGCTGAAAAGCTTCTTAATTAATCATTTTTTTGTACAATTGAGGATTTTAAAAACTTTAATAAGTTCTAATTACTCCGATAAATTCATATGGCATAATGGTATTTTAACGTTTCTATGATTTCTTCTGTTCAACTGTATATAAATGTATATTTCAATTGCTTTTCAATTGTATTTCCATTTGACATGTCCAATATCTGTTTTCAGATCAATTAAGGATCAAATAAAGATATTCTATTCTATTCTTATTTTCTAGTGGAAGATATCAACATTCGTGTTTTTTGTTTACTCCTAATACCAAAACTGATAACGTCCTGATATATATCACTGAAACGATTTTTACTTATAATGTGTTCCGGACTTTCGGAAACTGAAAGACTGTTATCTGCGGCGGAAAGTTATGGTCACCAACAGCGCAGTCCTGGTGTTAAAGTTCATTGGTTTTAAATAATTAAAATGGGGTGGTAAGATCACCCTTCTGGTGCCCCGTCCATCCCTTTCATCCTTAGCCTTAATTAGGGAACAATGATTTTGTATCAAGTTTCGATGTTATTAAAAACAAAAAATTCTATTCTAATTACTTCCAGAGTCGGGATTCCTCGGGCTGCCCGGCCGTACGATGGCCATCGTAGTCGGCACGTTCAGCGGCGCCGCCATCTGTCTCGGCGTACTGGTCGGCGGCTTCGTCTACCTCCGCAGCCGTCGCCACCGCAAGCCGTGCACGAGTCGCGGACATGCCAACAGTATCCACGACCTCGATCTCGACACGCCCGACCGTAGGGAGTTCCTCAAGCACTTGTCGCTGTTGAAACACGAGGCGCCCGTGTTTCTCGCGATGCTCAACGACACGAGGAAACAAGTGCGGGATCTGCATCAGCTGAATCATGCGAGCGATTCGGCGATACAGGCGTACAGGTAACTGTCTGGGTTTATTGGATGAGCGTGGCGAAGACTTTCACACCAGAATACGTTGGGATTGTTTTTAAGAAAAATCAGTTAGATGGCTTACTCGGAAAAAAATCGGCAAGTTTGGAAAATCCCCGTAAGAATAACCCGGAGGGACATTACTTGGAAATCAAAACTTCTTCGAGAGCTCTGGAATTTTTACTGAATATGAAACAAACTATCATACACATTTTCCGTCATTTTTACGATAATTGGATGAGAAATAATGAAGAAAGCGCAATAAAAGTGTACATTTTCATAATTTTCATTTTAATAATGATCATTTATTCACAGTATACATAGTGTATGTTATGTTTCGTCATTTACAGATAAAATTCTATATAGTTATTATTTTACAAGATAAAAGTCATTTATACAATAGACAAATATCATTAATTAATTAATAATAATATATATAATATTATATTACAAATATTAATATGCATAGACAAATCCTCACCCTCACAACACATCTTGAAATAATTATATAAGGCTGAAAAGACACGATTGAGATCAATCAAAAAGTCAATAATTTTGATCGATATTCAATATCATTATTTTCTTTCGACATCGATGGAACTCATAATTTTTTTATATCTTTGATATGACATATTCGGTATCACTTGAAAATTCTTGATCGTACAGCAACCCTAAAATGAATATTTGAAAAAAATGTAGTCATGAAAAGTCATAAAACACTAGTTATATAAGAAAGAAAAACTTTAAATATCTCATAAGATGGAGTAATAATTGTACAGATTACAAATGAGTAACATTTCAAAGGTAGATTTATCGATCTTGCATAGATCTATCATGCCGCAGTCAACAGTTGGTGCATGGGGCGCAGGCGATTATTTGAAACGTTTTTTTTTTCGTATTCCCAAATTTTGGTAAATCAGTCGATTTGCTACTAGTACTGGAAGTTGGGCTGATCTGGACTATGATTCCCTGAATAGTAGAACCTCTTTAGTAAGTTTCTCTTTAGTACATTTTTCACTTTGGTAAGTTTCAATTTTTTTATCCCGTCCATATGCTCCTACATGTTGAATACGGTAGTTTCTTTGGTAAGTTTTTCACTTTAGTAAGTTTTTCACTTTAGTAAGTTTTTCACTTCAGTAAGTTTTTCACTTTGGTAAGTTTTCACTTTGGTAAGTTTTTCACTTTGGTAAGTTTTTCACTTTAGTAAGTTTTTGTCTCTGGTCCCCTGAAAAACGTACTAAAGAGGTTCCAAGTTTATTAATATTCCCCGGTTTCCCCAGGCCTGTGCTGCGTGACTTGGTGCGTATCCTGACGCTGTTGAACCGCTCTCCCGAGAAGATCCTCTCGCCGCCCGGCGACTGGGTGACTCTCCTCGCGTGGGGCGAACGCGTGCTGAGGAGGTACAAGAAGCAACATCCGCATCAGGTAACATTCACTCTTATTGACGAGGCTTTCATTATTTTTTTTTTCGAGGCGTTTTATTGATATCCTAATTATACAACATAATAATAACGTAGACCCACAAAGTCACATAATTTTCGACTTGTCTGTGGATCTACATACAATAAATACATATGTTATTTGTATTTATTGCCATTTCTTATAAAGCACAATTCGAGAATTGTATAAACATTGTGAATTATATTAATTTGAAAATAAACATCTGGATAGCTGAATAACAAAATGTAAATATTTCTTTTGAATAATGTAATTGAAAAATTAAATTATAATAATAAATAATAAATAGTAAATAATAATAATGATAATAATAATAATGGTACTTATTCAGATACAATGTTGAACAAGTCAGGTAAATGAAGAATAATCATGTCCAGAAGTGAATCATATAATTATTCGTCTGTTGAGTAAAATGCTTTTTCTAATGAAAATAATTTGAGTTTGTGATAGAATTCTCAGTTATATTTTTCATTTGAATCGGAAGACTGTTGTAGAAGGTTCATCGAGGGAACCGAGTTAGTCGAATCGTCTTGAAAAAATAAATTCTCAAAATGGTTCATTTTTGGGGTGGTAAGATTGTCCTTGTGGTGCTCCGTCGAAATGATTCGACTTTCATCCATAGCCTTAATTGGGGAACAAAATTATTTTGTATCACGTTTCGATATTGATGAAAAAAAATCAAGCAATTTTTCAGAAAACTGCTGTCTGTTCTTTGTCACAAAAATACAATTTTTTTCATGCATGAAGTAGAAATCTGATGCATAATATATATCGTTGATTTTAGTACTTTTTTATCGAAACCACTTGACACGTAAAATTTCCCCCCATGCTTATGTTGATATCTTTTTAACGAAATCATAACTTTGCATTTGTAAAGTGATAACTTAATCACTAATCAGCATTTATATTGTTGGATTTTAAAACACACAACAATGAAAATTTGTATCACGGAACATGTTTTATAATCTGAATTTAAATGAGTCAAGCTAAGGTTTTATCGTAGCAACCATACTAATAGATAGGACATTTGTTGAACTTGAAATGTTCATATTTCGGAAAGTACGTCAAGAACACTATTGTTTCTTGTTGTGTTATTGTAGAAATTAGTAATCTATTGCGTGTCCGAAGTGAAACTATTTTGAATCATGATGTGCTATGATCAAGCTTCCTTGATGAGGCTCCGCTGATAGAGGGAAGTGTAACAAATCTCTAGCTGACAGCAAATCGTATCAACAGGTTATATCGGGTCACATCGGGTTACATCGCACAGATACTTGTGTTCAGATAGCCTTTCATAACATTTATAGCAGAAACAAATGGTTACATTTATTGATATTTTGTTGTACTTGATATGTGAAACAATAAATTCACCAATATCACTATTATTTAGCACTCAGAGGCTCGTCAATTTGATGATCATAGTCTAGAACGAGGTTTTGGAAAAACAGCCGACTGTATTACATAATTTTTCAATACATTAGCGCATTCTATCAAAAAAAAAAAAAAATAACAATGATCTCTCAATCTTTCTCCTAGATGCCAGTACAAGTCCCATGTCAATGTGACGTAATGCTGTTGAGATATTAAATGCAACGGATTGGAGAGTGTAAGAATGCATATACGCGTTCACAGCTATCAAGTGTATAGCGAAGCTCAATTCAGAGAATTCAAACTAACTCATGAAAACCTCATTCGCCTGTAAAAATAGCAACAGAATTCGGTCCTAACTATAATATTGCCAGCTAAATGTAGTAACAAAACACTGCCAAACAAAAACAATGTCATTTTTTTTTCAGGTTGCTCAAGCGCAACTAGTGAGTTTTCTTCAAGTACCAATCCCAACGAACCACCAGACCCAGTCACCGCCAGCTTCGAGAAGTCGCGAACTTCAAACTTTATCAACATTCCAGCCGTACAACACGTCGACAACGACCAAAAACAACAACAACAAAACCAACCAATCAAATCAACTCCAAGAATTAGCCATTACGACTTTCAATAGTAATTATAATAATTCCCCGATAACGAATGGCTTTAATAATAGTAATGACATAGTTATAAAACGAGATCCGTTGGTGTTGCAGACAACGATATTAGATACGAGTGCGGATTTCAATCCGAACTGGGAATTCCATTCGCCGAATTATACCATTCTTGCCGAGTGGTCGGCTAATAGGGATTATTTAGTCGACGACGATTTCATTACGCTCGGTTTTCGACCACAAGACGAAATCACGACGGAATTATGATCTGAATTGTATGTGCTACAACGTACCACATAATTATATTATTGTAAATACGTGATAATCGCTTTAAACCAAAAATATGTTTTTATTATAGGCCCTAATATATATTATCGTAATATCGTTGTTTAATAGCCGATACTACGAAAAGTTTTATATTCTCAACAAACGATTTGTACATGTATTTGTACATGGAAACTATTTAAATTCATGGTGCAAATATGAAAATGATTTTCAAACTAAATTAACTTTCATCAAATTTCCATAAGCACCCAAATCATTAATCTTTTTATATGATGCTTTCAAATTTCAACCCAATTCATTTCTTGTAACGTAGCATTTCGTAATTATTCACTTTCTTTCGTGAATTTCAAAACCTACGGTTTTAAGTAGTGATGACATCGATTCTCAAAATCGGGAATTGATTCTCTAAGCTCCAGAATCAATTGAAAATCGATTTTGAAAAACAAAAAGAAAAAATGTTTATTATCAAAAAAAGTTGTGTAATTTTAAACTTTTTTTTTCAACCTTCCCACGGCGTTTTACGTGAGAAATAGCTGCTAGAGACTTCTTTGAACTGTACTGTACCATTTGGGTAATTCCGTCAACGTTCGGCTTTCAGACATAATTGAAGGGATAGCTTGTGTCCAGATAGTAAAATCTCAATAATACAAAATAATTTAGACAACGAAATGAGCACGTATTGCGACGTGAAGAAGTACAGCACTACCAGAAAAAAAATATATCGACTCTGAATTGATTCTCTATTAATCGATGATATCACTAGTTTTAAGCGCCATTGAAATATTTCGACAAATGACGCCCGTATTTGTAAACATACGGTGTAAGTGGTGCGTTTTATTCGGTCATGGTTGAACTACATCGATTTGAATGCCAACATAATATGCTAGCAATACACATCAAAATAATTCAATCGGTCAAGTTGGCAATGATTCAACAGATTTACTTGACGTCATTGATTTTACAAAAAGTGTTACTATAGGCCTAACCTTTCTGCTGAGTCACTGTCAATAATGCCAATCTGTGCAGTTTCGTAGCTCGGCATATTAAAAGATGATATTATAATTCTTTGTTAATAATGCATTGCTCAAGCATTTAGAAGATATTATACTAGTCACCCTTCCAGGTTTGTAATGTTTGTTAAGTATAATAGTATTATGTCTGTATGTATTTTGTTTTGTAAATAGTTTTTCTGTCTTTGATTAATATCAAAGAAAAATTGTACAGTATTTTAAATAATGATAATTAAACAAAATATTGAAAATATCATTATGTACGGCACACCAACTTTATTTCTTAGATAATCATTACCCATTAGTGCATATTTGCTATTTAGTACCCGTAACTTGGTTGACTTGGTTCTTGGTACTTGATTGAATCGAGATGATGTTTGTATGGTACAACAAACTTTCTTCAAACAAACAAACAACAAACAAATGTTTTTCTGTTTTTTAAAATGATGCTTAGTAAGCTCACCAACAGCTAGGACTAAGGCTATGGGGATACGATTGAGCAGGTGACAATGAAACGAAGTGATGATAGAAACAAGACATGAAACAAGTTCATGTCTAAAGATCCATGCTACGGCTTGAATTTACAGCCCTCTGGCACTACATATCAATGCAGAGCCTTGCGTGTCAAATGGATGGACAATTTTCCCTCATTGCCTTTTATACTAATACTATGTCATCATTTACCACAATTGAGGCATTGGAAATGGTGCCTTGATTCTTGAAGCCTGATATTGGTAAGTTCTCATACGCTGAAGTTACAAAATTATTCACAGTAAATAATTTGAGAAATGTGAATTTTAAATAATTCATATTTTCAATCATTTCAAAAAAGATAATCAATGATATTTCAATCACAAGATGGAAAAAAGAAAATTAGAAACATTGAAAGAAGAAATTGATTTTGTCTGGTGATATAAATACCCATTGATATAAAATAAAACCATTGGCTTTTATTCAACTCTCGGGACACAGGATTAATCAAGGCTGTAGAGAGCGTACAGAGGGTTGCTGCGAGGAGGGTATTGGGGAGAGTCAAGAGATGGAGGACCATTAGGAATAGTAAGGGAGTGATACAGAAAGAACTGGAAAGACCAACCATAATGATTGAACAACTGAAATGGGAAACCCTGGAAGCAAGGAGACGAAGGACTAGACTGTGCAACTTCTTCAAAGCAAGACACAACTGTACCGGATGGGAAGAACTAGGCAGAAGAGTTGGAAAGGGGATCCAAAGAAGTAATAGGGGAGGAGAAAGAATGGAGGTGGAGAGAGTTTACTCAAATATAGGGAAAAACGGTTTCGTCCAGAGGACGATAAGAGACTGGAATGAGCTGGAAGAAGAAGGAAGAACTGCAAAGAAATTATTAGAATTCAAGAAAATGATCCAATAGAATAATAATATCTTGCCACCGTGCATCTAGCACATCTGCAAGAATGTTTACAAATACAAATACAAACTCAAACAATGCTTAGAATTTGACAGGTAGGCCCTAGTCAAGTACTAAAGGCACAAGCTTACCTTGGGAAATTATCTTGCTCAATATTTTCGAGTACTTCATGGCTGTCAAATTCATGGACGTCATAGTATCCAAAATTGAACCAATAGGGGGCAATGTCTAGGTTCAAATCGAGTGGAATTGCTTATTTACTTTGAATGCTACAAATTGTAATTAGCATTCCAGATAAATAATTGTTACTTCTTAAGATGAATTATATTGCCGTATACTTGAATTATTCATTTGATAAATTTTGAGGTTTGCCAGATTCGCATGGGAGTACAATAAGTGGAAAAACAATGAATTTTGCAGTCGAATTCAAAATGTTTCCGCGAAATGCAGTAGCGGTGGTATCATGAACTAAGCGGAACCGGAATTCAACTCAATGCAAGCAACAAACTCGGGCAACACTGAAAATGACGCTCAGTAGAAGTATTTTTGACGCCAAAATTATTTGTATAATTTATTAATTAAATTCCTATTTGAACGATACAATAAGTGCGTACTTTCAATCATTTTATTTTCATTGTGCCGACAGAATTCTACTTGAGCTTTGAACACGTTGATTGAATCGGTATTATTGCGTTGAGAAGCTGTGCAGGATTACTCCGAAAAGCAAAGCCGTCCATGACAGCTGAAGCTGTTAAATGGGCGCTTGTCTAATTTTCTTTGTGTTTGAAATGATGAATACAAACGAATGCGCCCATTGACAACTGTATTTGTACGATTATTAGTTGTGATAAAAAATAGTGAACGACAATATCATAATGGTGTTATAATGTTTACAATACGTAGGGTATAAAGACAACAATTGCGTTTGTTTGCCTGTCAGAGTTCGGCCAGACAAGGCCTTGGCTGTGCTAGGCCTAGGCATATCATTGACAATGACAGTGGCCGCCTTAATGAATTATATAACCTCCAGGCCTATCCAAGAGCATTATTTTTCTCCGTATAGCCTTTTGAGTAGGCACATGTTTGCTTTTGCTCACATTGAATTGTGAGAAGTGGATCAATAAGTAAGACAATTGTTCTTAATTGAACATACTAGAGCTTAAATGATGAATGCAGATCAGCACTCCCTGGTTCCAACATCTTCGGCAAGTAATCCAGAGGTACGTTTTGCTTAGAAAGGTCGATTTTTACTTATAAACAATTTGTAAAGAAAAAGTGTTCATTTTAACGAATTGGTGTTTTATTAATTGGAGAGAGACTATTTTCACCAGGTGTTTTCTTCCATCCTGGGTCTATCATGGTATATGCTAGAACATCGTTGATTTCCTGTGATCCAATATATCAGTGGTAGAACGTATGGTTTCAGTGCAAGAGGTCCAGGGCTCAATCCACTTGTAGGCCAATTGATGCAACTTTTTTTAAAGTTGATATTACCAATTTGTATTTGTATATATGCAATTTGTGCACTGGTACCAAAATGTATTTTACCCATCATTGGTTAATGTGTCTAGTTCTGATTCACTGTCAATTTGAAATCGCAGAATTTAATTGGCTTATTGGTTGTTTTGGTAGGCCTACCGTAAATATTTATTAAACTGCACCAATCTGTTGGTTAGTTAGTGCAAGGTTTGAACCTTGAAATTACAGTTTAAATGTCCATTCCACATAAACCTTACACAAACCATGATGAAAACTCTATAAAAACATACAATTTTATAGGTTTTTATAAAGTTTTCAGTTGACCTATCACAACCCTAAAACAAGTCTTTGGTTAGGTTGGGAATGCAATAAAAAAAGTAATTAGTAAGCTGTGTAATACAAAGGCTTCTGGCTGTGGGTTTTAGGAAAGTTTTTTTTTCACTTGGCAATGAAAGAAATATTGAAGGTCTAGGCACTGATTGACATATTGAATAGGTCTGGTGAAAATAGTCTCAGGTGATATTTGGTGAAACAAGTATTTAATTGCT
The DNA here is from genome assembly GCA_964007535.1 of Brachyptera risi. Taxonomy (NCBI): domain Eukaryota; kingdom Metazoa; phylum Arthropoda; class Insecta; order Plecoptera; family Taeniopterygidae; genus Brachyptera; species Brachyptera risi. The sequence continues at coordinate 29,412,347 of OZ023337.1, forward strand.
ATTTTCACCACCTGTTGAAGTTGGTTGCATAATTCTTTATTAATTTTATAAGAACTTGTACCTAGCCCAACATTGCTAGGCCTAGCTGGTTGCTATTAATCGAATGTTTAGGCTTATATTACAAAAACTATTCTACTTGGTTTCTGTTTACCACTGACTTTTTATGTCAATTAACTTTGTATCATTCATCAGTAGACTAGACTATTACATCTGATATGTTAGTTTTCAAATTTTATCAAGTAGGTCTATGACTCTTCTGATTGGATGATGGATTGGCTCTTCAATGTCATATTTTTAATGTGTTTTCAATAACTAATGAAAAGATTAGGCCCGTGTTAAGAATAGCCATTGTTTTTAACAATGATTTAGCCAAGCTGGAAAAACAGTCCTTAAAGTGGTTTTTATTTTCACACTTCTCATTATTTAGCATTTGATTAATTAACACTCTTCTCTACATACCGGTATATAATATATAAATAATTATTTTTCATTCCATTTTGTATTCTATATTTCTATAATTGATGATTGTTATCAATTGGGTTTTGGAATGTTCGAAATTAATTATGATTGCAATTTACAGGTAGCCTAGACCTAGTGATGTAAATTTTCGTGAAAATTTTCAATTTTTTTCCAATTATTTTTTCATGGCATATAGCTGTCACAGAAGAAACTGGAGTTTGAATTCACTCTCAGTGATACTAAAATAATTTTCTGAACCACCACATTGAAGGTAGGGCTACGATACCGGCATAACAGTTTTGCTTACAAAATTGTCAAGACCCTTAACGAGTATGGCCTACACAAAATATTAACTGGCTTTTTGAAGTTTGTGAAGGTGGATTGATAGATCCTCACTAAATGTGTCGACTTCTCGGCGAACACCCGTAGGTGGGGTCAGTATACTCAATTGTAGGCCTACTGTCCTCTTTCGAAAAGTCCTTTGAAAGTTCGCATTGAAAATTTTCAATATTCAAATTGAAAGAAAACCAATGATTTTATTTTGAAAATCACTGAAAAAAAATCAATGGAGATGAATTCATTTAATTCCATTAGATTCACAGAAAATTTTCAATGAATAGGAGATTTTCTGGAAATTTTCATTGATCATTTCAATGAATTCGCATTGAAAATTTCAATAAATTTTCAAAGAATTGGAAATTTTCAACGTCCCATCACTACCTAGACCTATTAGATATAAATTTATTGGATAAGAGAAAGATCCTTATGTAGGCCCTACTGGTCATCACCTAAGACAACTATATATTTCCGTTAGCGGTCGAACTAACTTGGTTACTCATTGCGGTGTGTTTCAGGAGAACTCTCACGCTGGCGCTTTACAAAAGCAAATGGGTTCTCCGACGGACCTCCGAGTGGGCACTTCGGTCGCGCTCTCTAGCGTTGCCAAGTATTGGGTTCTCACCAACCTATTTCCGGGGCCGATACCGCAAGGAGTGGTATACGGCCTACAGCACGGCGGCAAGCAGCAAGACGGCATGCCGCAGTTGCAACAGCAACATTTACCGGCCGGCGGGTTTGGAATGTCTGCGGAAGGCATGACGCTCGTGCCGCACTACCCCCAGCATTCGCAATCGCAGGTACGTTCTAAGAAATACATACAGCTGTGTAGTTAGAGAGGAGTAGTGTCGAATACACCGTCCATATTATTATATTTTTCCCCTAAAAAAAAGGTTGTCTTATTGATTTTGGTTCCTTCTCTTGAGTAGAGAATATTCCCCTGGGAATATTCCCAAAAGTGAAAATATTATCGGAAATATTTCCCTTGTTGATATAAATTCCCATTTTCAGGGATTTTATGTTTGAAAAAGTATATAATATATGGGCCGGTAATATTTTAAATCATTTAATTTGATTTGCTTACCGAATGATGAGTCTTCAGATTTCAAGGCCGTACTGTTGATGGTAGAAATGTCTTGACAGGCCTCGGACGAGAAGATTTATAGTCAGCCTACCTTTTTTTGTTTTTATTTATTGTTTTGTGATTATTTTTCTTATAGACATACACAAAAATGTAAGTAGGCTCAATAGTTCATTTTTTTCCTCGTTTCCTTCCTGTTAGTTATAATTACCCATAATCATATTCACCAGAAATCTTGTTTCTCATCTACCCACCATCCTAGAAACAGCAGATTATGCATCCAAGTTCAAACAGCCGTGTACAAAAAGTTGAGGAATATTGGTTTCGGGTACCAGTACTTTTGTGTACATTTTAGGCGTTTTTTTTTTTCATTATATATTGAGTGTACACTAGAAAAATAGAAAATTTTCCATTTTGGAAATATTCCTGGGAATATTTCCTCAATAATAAATTCCGAGAATTAACCCATCACTACTCTTGAGTGAATGCATGATCGTATATATTTGTTGTGTTTCAATAGTTTTTACCTAGTACTTCATTAGTTTTTAACTACAGGTTGCACTTCATCCCCAGATCTCTTCGTTTTGGTATAAATGTTTTGTGTTTCCCTGACATAACTCACTCAGAAATCTGCATATTCAAGTGAGTGAAACAATTGAATACCGGTAATGGTAATCCTCAACATAATTGGTTTTATTTGATAGAAGGATCCAAGAACTTCACGGAAACACCGATTTTAGGTAGGGCCTGCGGTAATAAAAATCAGTGTGAGGCAAGCGATGGTATATGGCACCCTAGGTTTACCACTGTTTGTACTGTACTGTAATAAAAGAAACAACTGCTCCTGTGAAAGACAGTTGCAGTGAAACTTGATGCATCGTTCCCGGATCCATCGTTTTCACGTTTGTATTATTGATTTTTTTGTACCCAACTCCCATGTAACCAATTGATATTGAATTTTCCTGAATGGATTGTTTTCCTGCATGTATGGTTTTATTTTCATGGTCCCTTGAAAAATGATGGATAGAGGTTTAATAATAATAATATGTCTTTATTTGTAATTGTATGCAGGTGTACAATCAAAGGCGCAAGATTCAGTCTTACGACCGCTCTTCCACCTAACCTTCAACTTGAACTTACGTATTATAAATTTTTGATTTTTAATAATAAATATAATGATATAGGGTAGGCCTAATGATATAAATATAATATATAATTTTAATCATGGGTGAGTAAGAAACTGAAACATGAAGTAGGCTAGTAACATAAGTCATAATGTTGACAACATATTGGGATAGGATTACATTCAAAACAAAACAAAATGGTGCCTACACACATAGTCACTCAAACTTCACTGTACAGTGGAACCTCGTTAGTATGTTTTTCAGGGGACCAGACAGAAAAAATTACCAAAGTCAAAAACTTGCTAAAGAAACTATTCAAGATGTAGGAGCATATGGATAGGATCAAAAAATAAAATTTACCAAGGTGAAAAATGTACTAAAGAGAAACTTACAAAAGGTGTTCTATTGCATTGCCATTAGTGATGGGCAAATTTCAGAAATCTAAGTTTGACGAAATTTTCGTTTGAAGTTTCGTGAAACTCATGAAATTTACCGGAAAAAGACGGGATTTGTATTTGTATGTTTTAATGTATGCTGTTGCATCCTTGTTTTATTCAAACGAAATTTCAATTTGCAGAATTCACATTTCACTCGTTTCATCATCGGGCCCATATATTCACAGTATTTCCATAGTTTGTCCTTTCTTCTTCACCATATTTGTCATACGGTGTCAATGGTTTTTAGGTTAAGAAAGACAAAAATGACCTACCCTCTAAATATTAAACAAATTAATACAGGTAGTTGGTTGTATCCAGTGGTAAAACAGCAAAACAAGAAAGTGGCATTAGCTCAGTCCACCAAAGGAAGTTGGGAATTTTATTCAAAAGTTTCAAAAATTGCAAAAATTTATGAGATACCATGAAAAATTTCAGAAACTTTCAAAATTGAAAGTTTTGCTGCCCATCTTTAATTACCATGGAACCATTCTTGATGTACAACGTTCTTGACCGTCAGATCCCCGTCTCGTCCGTGCTCAGTTCCACGTCGGGCGCGGTGCCGACCGTGTCTACGGGCAGCCAAGGTCAGCACATCGAGATACCGACGCCACAGTCCGTCGACCCCGACAAAGACAAGAACCCCGACAAGGGGACGTGCACGACGGAACGATGCGGAGACAATCAGGTTCATTGTCAGGCACGTTATTTAGCTCCTAGAAGCTTTCAAATACACGGCGATAACACGCGAAGGGATTTATCTACGGTAATGTGTTCTCATTGAGGGTAGTTCGTTGTCGAGAGAATGTTTTTTTGATTGTCCGCACGGCGCACGTACGTAGACGATTGTAGATGAGTTTGATTTCTCTTCTGTTGATGTTTTATTTTGATTTTCACTGCACGCTTATCCAGTATTAGAAGTTGGAACACTCGGAAACAGTGTAGCACAAATGTAGGGCCTACAACACCAATACCTCGATTCTTTTTCTCTGCCTGTATAATCATTTTGCCTTATGTTTTGACTCTTGGAACTATTTTTTATTTCAAGACAAACTAAAATGCTTGCGAACAAAACCTTGGTTGACCTTGCAGCATCCATCTCAAGTTTTTTTTTATCATCAACATAGAACTATTAGGCCAAAATGGCAAGTACATGGCTATGATGCAAATAGTTCAAAAAGCTTTGTATTGTTGAAAGTTGAAACGTTGGTTGTAACTTTCTTACTTGCTCGTAATGCAGTTGTAGGTCTACTCACATTTCACGTAATTCGAGCCTTTTTCATTTAGGTACTTTTCAATTATTCCATAATTATTGTCGAGTTATAATTTGAACTTTTAAATTAATTTACAAGTAGGCTGTAATAAAGAAATGAATTATATGCCCAAGATATACTTCACAATTAGGCCTACATTGAAAACGTTCAGCCAAAAAATCCACTATTATTGATTCATATTTTTTATCTTCATCTGAACTTGGTTTATTAATCTCTAGATTGTAGGTCTATTTAGTACGGTAGTAAATTTTGAAATGGTTGCACGGCTCATTTGATAAGTTTTTCGTAATTTGCACATTTTGATGACTGACAAAGTTTATATTCTGCCGCACCAGTTTCTGATTCGTATCCTAGTCCTAACTTGTATTTGGTAATTCTTATTCCCATATGTAAAAGGTGTATTAAAAAGTTGAAAATATTCAAGCTATTTACCTTGAGATATCAGTAGGGCCTAAATAAAACCATTTGTTGAACGTTCAATGGAAGATGCTTAGGTCTTATACGTAAAATTATGGATATTTTATTTGCTTTTAGGCCTACAGTTGTCTCGAAAAACTTCTGCTACTGCCATGACTTGAGAATTTTGAATTATTTTATTTATCTGAGACTTGAATTAACAGCCAAGTCAAAGTTAACTGGGTATATCATTTGCTGTAGAATTTCTCTGAGATTTTTAGATACTACTGTTTTTGATTTGATTGATGTTTTAAATGAGAATTGTTTTGTTTTTAGCATGGAATATTTTAGGCATCGTAGTAGCTCATTGGTTTGTTGTTATGATGCCGTAGACAGTTGTTGGTTTGCGCTTATACGAATTGTTTACAGAAAGGTTCAGCGGTCGAATTGAATTATTTTCATGGGCAAATATCAAAAGCCACAAAATAAATTATCTAGCCTACAACCATTTAGATTCACATTGTCCTGCAGACAAAAAAAAAATTGAAAAGAGTAAATTGCTCAAAGTGAGAATGCGTATAAGCAACCATCTCGGCACCTCCCTCCGCTGCCAATCAATTCGACCGCTGTACAATTGAATAAATGTGTTGAGGTTTTAGCCGAGAAGCTACCCACACTTTAATGATCAGATTTTGCACATAGGTTCTATCTAGCAACGCTCTTTCGTTCTAGACTGAGTTCATAGTACAGGCATGGCTCTTTTGTTTATAATATAACTTGAATTCAAGCTTTCGATGAATTGACCCAATCAAATCCAGTCTATAATTGATGGATCTTCTGTGCAAGTTCATAAATAGTACAATGCTTCTGATTGTACATTAGAACCTCTTTAGTAGGTTTTTCAAAGGACCAGAGTGAAAAATTCAATATTTTAAGTGGAAAGGTAGAAATCTTATTCAAGAACCATTCAACGTGTGGTAGCATATTGATTCATAAAAGGGATCAGAAAACAATCTTACAAAGAATAGTAAATGTACCTACTATAGATACTTACTGAAGAGGTTCTTATGTATTTTAATTTATTGATTAGTGCTCGATTAAATTTATAGTACGTAAACACATGTGACTTTCGTTGCCTTGGGAGCATTCTAAAGTGTACATTTTCAATCTATTGAATATGTCTGCAATAGAGACAACAGTTACAGTTTTAAATTTGTATAAGATAATATGTTCCCTTTGCTATAACTATGTAGATAATTCAGATTTTTATATCTATCATTCATTATTTATATGCAACTTTCAAGTTAACAAATACCCAACGATCATTACCGTAGCAACATAGCGTACTGGAGAACTAACACAGATTGATGTCTGTCTCTCTCAACCATTTTTCAATTATTCACTTATTTTAATCTTCTGCCATTAGATCACCAACTTTTTTTTGGCACGTTGTAAAGAGTTTCATAGTGAAATATGTGACACGTCACTATGTGTGACATCACTTTCGAATGAAGCCTATTCAAATTCACCAAATTACAGTAAAATCTTGTTGATTCAAATTTTCCTGTAATTCAAGCAATAGTTCTGGTCTGCTTAAAGATTCAAAACCTTAGTTCAATGTTTAACACTTCGATAATTCGAACTTCTTCAATTAAAAACATGTATTTACGGGTTCATTGAATTGAAAATAGTTCACTGTATGCCTATTAATAATTTACCACGAAGTAATTCCGTTAGACTCACAAATCAACATGTAGTTTTATCATGAAAACGTTCCACGCCACACGTAATCCTAACGCGCACGTTGCGTGCAACAGGTTCAGTGTGACCTCCACCTCGTCAACGCCCAGCAGCAGCAGCAACAACAGCAACAACAACAGTCGAGCGAGCAGCAGCAACAACAACATCAACAGCAGCAGCAGCAGATGTTGTCACAGCAACAGACGGACATGCAACAGCAGCAACAACAACAACAACAGCAGCAGCAGGGGACGTCGCAGGAGGTCGGTACGCAGATGGACGCGGACATGCAACACCAGATCAAGGACGAGGAGAAGCCGACGACGAGTGGTTGTCTGAAGGACGAGCGGGGGATATCGCTGGCTGGGTGAGTCGAGCTTACGATGTTTCGAGGTGGATTTGTTTTTGATGCACGCTTAGGACACCATTTTCTAAAAATATTGTGTTTCTCTCGTATGCCTATTGTACGTTATACGATGGTTTTACTGGTATCGTACTGTTCTAAGCTACAGAATGTTGTTGCGCTGTAAAACACGATGTTTTAAATAATAAATGCACCCAAGTGTTATTTTTCAAAATCTAAATGCTGTAAAAAAGAAAAAAATAGAAGCTATGTTAACACGTCTCCAGTTGTATTCCGTAGCGTTTTAGCGCACAGCAATGCTAAATTCCTCTGCCTCTTGAAGTGTGTCAGACCTGGGATGGCAGAAATTGGAAATACGGAGAAAGGAGGATCGTTTATGTAATTTCTTCAGGGTAATGGAGGGAGAGGGGGGATGATAGAGCGGTAGTCATAAAGGGGGCTAGATTAGATGTCGGTAATTCTCGTTCTCGAATAGGACAGGTAGGGACTGGAATGGGCTTAGTAGAAGTATTTTTGAAAGGGATGAAATTAGGTTGAAGTTATTCCGTCGGAGGGTTAGGGAGGCGGTGGTATAGGGGTAGTTAAAGAACTTGCCACCGCGCATTTGTGTGCAATTGCAAGAGTTTGAATAATAACGAGCGTTGCGGTTTGTGTCGGTTGCAGTTTCCCCCTCCAGGACATCAAGGGTCACATGATGGACATCCGGACGGCCGACGGCAGTATCGTCAAGATCAGCGCCCCGGGCAACGGCGACCAGGAGCTCAGCAAGACTCTCGGCGTCGAGATGGTGCAGAACATGTACAAGGTTAGGTCAAGGTCAAACTCGATCGGACCGTTTTTATTCATTCATTTATTAGCGTCGGTGAAAGAAAATACCTGTCAAGTGGTATTAATGAAAACCATCACATTATTGGTGATTTTTTTTTTAATAAGAAGTCTGCCCTAGAAAAAGTGGTGGAAACACCCCCTGGCCCAACTTACAGTAATTAGTTATCTAGGTTTGAGAGTATATACATTTAAAAAATAAAAATTTAATGATAAAAAGTGAAGCAGTTGGGTAAAAGTTTAGTTACGTACCAATACTTTGAATGAAAATTCAGTGGTAATTTTCAATAAAAATGACCACTATTCAAACAGGTGAACTAACTCATTTCGAAGGTTTTCTTTCCGTGTGTGTTCAGTGATACATAGAATAATCTGTAATAAAAATCTGATTTCACAAATAAGTTATCCTATAAGTATAACCAATGTGAACAGTAAAACCTCATTAATATACTAATTTCTCGATTTGTCGTTCAAGTATCATTTCATACTAGAAGAAAAAAAGAAAAAAATGTATAACCCAGCTGTTGGCGGGGTCGTTAACCAAACAATATAAATCGTGTATTTCATCAAGTAATCGTCTAACGTCGCCTCCCCCCCCCTTGCCAGGTGAACGTCGAAGACATCAACCAGCTGCTCGCTTACCACGAGGTGTTCGGCAAGCTCCAGAGCGAGATCGCCAACCCGAACGGCGCCGTCAAACAGCAGGGCGCGGAGACGTCTGGCGGCGCGCCCGCGGCAGGCGCCATCGTCACGTCGCCCGGCTCTCACGCCTGCGACATTTGCGGCAAGATATTCCCGTTCCGTTATCAGCTGATCGTGCATCGGCGGTATCACACGGAACGGAAACCGTTCACCTGCCAGGTGAGATGAGATGGCAACCTGCGTGCATGTCAGATTTTGTTCTAATCTACACAAAACAAATTGTATTTTAGACAGATTCAATAATATGGCATCTTAAACAGTTTTAAAGAAAGAGCAATGGGCCCAAAATGGTATTGAAGATATGTGCGTCATTCCAAATGTGTTGATTCGATTGAAATCTTCATTGATAACGCTGAGACGAGTGGCCGAGTGGTTAATACACTGAACTGTCATTCAAGAGACTGGGATTCGATTCCCGCCATAGTCGACCATCCTGACAGGGGTTTTTCGTGGTTTTCCTCTGTCCTTCAGGTCAATACTAGGATGGCTCCTCAACACAATCGACTCCTTCCCACTATCCGAAAACACCTGATGAAATGACCATCATCTCATATATCATTTACAGACGCCAATAGATCGTAGTCATCAGTACAGTGCGTCGTTAAATCCAACATAAATAAATTCATTGATAACGACTATGACGGCTATAAGATTGAGCAGAAAGATGCTCTTGGCCAGGGGTGCATCATGACTTGGTATGTGATTTTATGCAACATCGAGCCATGTCCATGTTCACATATGGTAGTATATATTAGGGATGACATCGATTCTCAAAATCGGGAATCGATTCTCTATGCTCCAGAATCGATTAAAAATCGATTTTTTTGAAAAAAAAAATTGAAAAAAAAAGTTCATTCTCAAAAAAGTAGTGTAATTTGAAACTTTTTTTTCAACTTTCCCAAGGCGTTCACGTGAAAAATAGCTGCTAGAGACTTCTTTGAACTGTACTGTACCATTCGGGTATATCCGTCAACGTTCGGCTGTCAGACATAACCGAAGGGATAGCTTTTGTCCAGATAGTAATATCTCAACAATACAGAATAATATAGACAACGAAATGAGCACTTATTACGACATGAAGAAGTACAGCACTGAACCAAAAAAAAAAATGTGTTTTTTGAAAAATCGATTTTTTGATTTGAGAATCGTTTTACATCAGAATCGATTCTTAATCGATTCTCGATTAATCGATGTTATCCATAGTATATATCTTGAATAATTCATTTAATTTGGTTGAATACCCTTCAAAAACCATATTTCAATACAGTAAAACCTCTAGATGCATTGTTCCTGGATCCATCGTTTTCCTGCTTGTGTCATTCATTTTTTCTCACCCTACTCCCATATAACCAATGTTGAATTTTTCTGGATGAATCGTTTTCCTGCATGGATGGTTTCATTTTCTTTGTCCCTTGAAAAATGATGGATAGAGGTTTCACTGTATATGTGAAGAAAAAAAATTGAGCGCGTTTGTTTTCCTTCGTCAGGTGTGCGGCAAGGCGTTCACGTGCGCCGACGAGCTTACGCGCCACGGCAAGTGCCACCTGGGCGGCTCGATGTACACGTGCGCCATCTGCTTCCACGTGTTTGCCAACGCCGCCAGCCTCGAGCGCCACATGAAGCGCCACGCCACCGACAAGCCGTACCCGTGCCAGGTAAGGCGACCCGATCTCTCATAGCCAGGCGCACCAACTTTATAAACTAGAACTTGATCGGGTTTGAAACTGCGCTCGGAACCGACGGCGAGTCGTTGAAAGGGGTCGGAAAAATGTGATGAGTGATGACGTTTCCGGCGTAGCGTTGAAGAACATCGCAATCCTGAAAGTAGATTTTAACGAAAAAATGACGACATTCATTTCTACAATTCTAGAGGAAACTCAAAATCACCCTCTCAATACAAATTTCAGAAATTTTAATTTATTAATTTGTTCTCCAGTCGTTACATTCCGGTAGAGATTACTCGATTCTGTTTATGTTTCTATACAGAATCGGTAATGCCTACATTATGACTCATGGTCTCTAGAGGACAAAAACGTTGATTATAATTTCTGAAATTGGCGTTCAGATCATTTTCTCTAGAATAACAGTAGAGAAATGAATATCGTTATTATTATTAAAATCTAGTTTTAGGGTTGTGACGTCCTCTAATGTTGCGTCAACAATTTATACGTAGAAAAATGTACGATCGTGATTAGAGTTGTTGAATATGCTTTTTTTTGATAACCAATTGATAATGAGTTTAAATATTTATGAACTTTGCTTATTGATTGTTTTCTGATGGCTGCCAACCTAATAAAAGACCCCCAGACTTGATGACTCATGTTGCCCTTCCCAATAGGAACAATTTGGAACAATTTGATCGATTAAGGCAAACTTTAAAAGTGTAAACACACCTGTAGCTGCACACTGCCTTGTTTCAAATTTCAGTTTCTCGTTTGACTTGTAATCGTGATGGAATAAAAGTTGTCTACCAACTAAATAATTTTCAAAGCTGATAATTGTAGACACTTATTGCAGATTTGAACAACTTCTGAAAAATGTCGTTGTGTTTTTAATTGTAAATTTCTTCCCGAAAAAGCATTTCCCCTTCAGACATCACAGCTATTCAAGTATGAATAGTAGGGATATTTGTGTGGGTTATGTTGGTAGATGACTTTCTGTGACTACAGGTATAGCGTTGACCATAATCAGCTACTTGGTAACGCGTACCAGAGCCACGCTGATTTTTAAAAATGTATAATGTAAATTTTAATGACAGATAATGTAGGCCGCTTCTTGTCGGAAATGTGTCTAAAATACACTCTGCTATACTCTGCTCTGTTGATAAAAACTCTGCTATAATTGAAAATTATCATGTCAGTTGGTGCCCATGGAATGAGTTGTTCAGGTTCTATACCCTGTAAAGTGTAGTTTTTATCAAGTTGGTGTAGCTGCAACCTGTAGATTGAAAGGGACGATAATGTCACTGCCTTCTTGAGTCATTTTACACTGTGCTGCACACTTTAGCTGTAAATTGTTTCAGTTCAACAGACTTTCTTGGAAAGTCCCAATCTATTTTGGGCGAGTTTAACAAAAATGAATTATGTTTGACTTGATGATAATTAGTGGATTGACTTTTTCCTGCACTTGATTACCAATTATACTTTTGTACCCTAATTAACTCATTTTTATTTTTCGTAAAACGTTGCCATAGTGCAGTTTGTGATATGGGAATGCATCTTGAAATCTGTGTTACATTCAGCTAACTGGCTGCGATTGTTCTAATTCACGCGTATAGAGTCCTAATTTTGATTCTAATGAATGAAATTGATGTCCACTATCATGATTCACTACTCTCCTTAGTGGCGTAACTGTTTACAGATAATAGCGGTAATATATAACGACTTTGATTTGATGCCCAGCTGAGATGTACAGTAGTTTGTTTTATTCATCAACAATGCCAGCTTTGGGACAAATTTAAAGAGAACTACATTCAGTTATTATTTTCATGTCTCACACTTCCATAGAATCTTTCTTATTAATTGTATATTCAAACCAAAATTAATACTAATATTTTTTATTTATTAATTATTTTGAATCTAAATCTAGTAGGATTAAGTTGAGAGTCTTGATGTCTATATATCAATTCATTTTCTCTTAAAGTACAATTAATTCATAAGTAGAACTACTTCCAGAAAAAAATTGTTTGACTACTAATCAACTGCAATTGATCGCTGTCGATGTGCGCCCTCCGAATTGTTATCAGTCAAATCTCGTAGAGGAGAGTGTAGTGCACAGTGTGAAATGTCTTGAGAAGGCGGTGGGTTGTATCAGAGCATGTCAGTTGCTGAAGCAAGTGTTTGAAAGATCAGTTGTTACCGTATGCCGCATTTAACGGTTCTAAGGATTAATTTAAGAAGGAACGTAACGTGTATCGACTAATATTAATCTTCCAACGTCAAACAGATGTTCTGTCTTGCTTGGTCGCCTTTGGTTTGGTTTCTCTTGGTTTCTTTTCGTAGATTGGATTGCGTGTTTAATTTCCAAGGTGGTGGGAACCGTTAAAGATGGCTGTCGTTGTTGACACTCTTCTGTCTTACAACGAAACAGAAAAGTTCTGTATTCTTCTTGTTCTCGGTCCTACGCCGTCGAATGAGAGCGTCTTGAACTAAAACTAATCTATTGATTTTTTTGAAAAAGAGTCATTATTTTTCTTTCTTAATAGAATGCTTGTCACTTTGATTAAGTTTTTTTAATTGACTTGATAAATAGTTGAGTCAAAAAATTGAATTCTATATCTAGAGAACATTTGCTAGACATATTCTCTACCAATCAAGACTTATGATTATAAAACAATCTTATTCCTCTCTTGATTCAACTTTTTATTTAGTTTATTTATAATTTACTCCAAACAACAAACAGTATGTTTAGAAGGATATAATAATTTGAATTTGGTGAGGTCTTGAAACCTCGTATTCTAAACATAATATAGTACACGTTATCATATGATACATAGGCCCATGATAGACGCATATTTCTCTCCAAAAAAGGTGAAACTATTTTATCATAACTAACCGTTGAAAGATAATGATCTAGATATTTGTACGCTCCCAAATGTCTGGTGAATGACACATTTTACCATATCAGTTTTTATTAAAACACTGCCGCCCTACTATACGGTTGCCACTTGGACACGGTGTAACCATAGCAACAAATGATCAATGGGCCTAAGAAGCTCGTAGGAACGATCACAAATAGTGACAGTGAATAAATCATACACTATGGAGAAATTATCCAAAACACAATTTAAAAAATTGTTTATATTGAAAAATATTGTTTCCAAGTTTATTCAGTAAATGACAACATCTCTTTATTTTCCACACTTCTGCAGCACACACATAAATCATATTCTGTCGTCAGTTGAGTTGGGTTGTTGAAAAATATCACCAATACCATATGCATATACCAACCTAATCTTCAATGCATCGTCAATAATTCTTATCGTGTTATTCCATATTTTTCTTCATTGTAGAATTGAATCTGCTGAGTATATATTCTGCTACTTTTTTTCATCTTCCAAAACAATATTGTTGCTTCAAATCATTGATCAGTAAGCCTAAGCATTTATTGAGTGAAGTATACAAATTACGGACCAATAGCCGTGACAATAAACCTTGAAATAATGTTCAATAACAGTATGTTGAAAAAATATATAAGTAGGCATATACATGAAACTAATTGCATATTAATTTTGTTCTAAATTAGTATGTCGGATTACTCAAATTAAATAATTCCTACCTTATTAGATCTATGTCACTGTGTAGGCCTTTTTTTACATATTAATACATTGACATATTCATTGTAATGTTAAAAGGGGTAGATTTTATGAGAAATAAAATGTTGCCATTGTTCTCCAAGAGATGGCAGCACTAAGCCTGCTAGCCACCATATTGACTACTGAAGTCAATGCAATATTAACACAATCAGCTTTCATAGATGGGGGAGAATTATTATTTCTACTATAGTACACAAACATGGAGGACACAACTGAGGGATAGAAAGTGAAAATTATTTATCAGGAAATTTTCCTGGTTTTTGACTGGTATGTGAATAATTGTTGCTACAGATTAGTTGATTTGATAATGTTAGAAAATGTGTGATATACAGTTGAAATGGGAAGTTATTATTGGAGGGGTTTGTACATGCCTGGTATAAGAGAATAAATAGGCTATTCTCTTTAAATTAAAGGTCTTTAAAGCTGATTCCAAAAACATTCACTACATTCCTTACTCTATTATTGTCTGGAGTTTTGGGATGTGCTAGGTTTGATTTGAGTGAGCAATTGAGTTTTTAAAAAATGACATTAGACTGAATATTTGTTTGATTTAAATACCTGAAATTGATGGTAGCCTCAGTACTAATTTTATTCTTAATACATTATTGGTATTATTATTATTATTATTATTATTATTATTATTATTATTAGTATTAGTGGTTATTTATTAGTAAGTTCTGCTATCCTACATCGATACATTAAATAAATTTATATGTTTTACAAGTAAATGAAACAATTTTTAAAAATAAAATTTCAGATATTACAATAGACAACCCGAAAACAAATATTACTGGTAGGCCTGTATCACAAATATGAAAAATGGACTACAAAGATGAATAGCTAGATTCCACAGGTCTGTGAGGCATACTTTTTTATAATAATTTCTATTTTTACATTCGGTAATATTTTTAGATCATTATTGTTTATTTTTATTTCAAGGTTTTCATTATTACTTATAAGATTAACCAACCAGATTTAGTTGACAAAATTTTTGCGTTTTATATACTTACGCCTACATAATTTTAATAAAAATGAATATATCTGAGTATAAGTTACCTGACTGCATTGGCGTATGTTCATCTTCGAACAATTTTGGCCGGTTCTTGCAGTGCTTCCTAGATACCTGAATTTTAAATATGCCTCCATACCTCTTGCAAGTAACGTAGTGATTATTAGAGTTGTAATTGACGACTAGTGATTGACCCGCCCACAAACGTCACAAAACAAAACATCCAATCAAATGGGCTGTTTGTTATGTGGGTAAGTTGACATTGCCTATCAGAGTATCTCTAAATGCCCACATAAAGTATATAGATCAAGGTGATCTGCCGACAAATAAATCATTTTAGAAAAAATCGTCTCTATGCGAGATGTAATTTTTTCTCTTTTTCAATATGCCTACTTATCTGCAGGCGAATGAGGTACATTGCGTAGGGATCACCCTGACGGATTTTAGGATTTTTACGGGATTTTAATATCAACGTACCGGTACCATTCATAAATATACATGTGGTTATGCATTTTTAATTTTTTTCATTGTTTCAGAATACTGAAATAATACACATTATCAGCTCTTAACGGCTATACCAACTTGAAATATTAAACCTAGCAACTAAAACAGAACAATTGTCACGAAATTTTGCACGAACTCGATACTACAAACTGTTCAAAGACAAAAATTCTAAATTCGCGGTCTATGTTTTTTTCTCTCTCTTGATCGGGTTGTCAGTAATGGTATGGGTTTGTTCTGTTGGCAGGTCTGCGGCAAAACGTTTGCACGCAAGGAGCATCTGGAAACACATGCCCGCTCTCATACCGGGGAGACGCCATACCGGTGCCAATACTGCTCGAAAACATTCACGCGTAAAGAACATATGGTGCGTCCGCTCGCTCCTAACCTCTCCCCGTGTCGTTTGTCTTTGTGTAGTCGATACTCAAGCGTAGGGAATAGGAGAAACAGGAAATTGTGTAGTGGCTCTGACTTAACCTCAAAAATGTATTTTGGCGCTTTTTTTTCAGTGTTATCTTTAAATACAGTATGGAATTCAATGTTGTTTTTTTCCAATCACAGTATCAATCACACTTCCAATCACAGTTTTAGGTTACAAAATATAATGAAATCAAATATGACAAATTCATCATCTTTCAAAATTGAAAATATCACCTTCTCAATGATTGTTGCTCTTTAAAATTTCAAATGGAAACCTTTGAAAGAATATTTCTTCACATCAAAACAGCCCGTTTATTTATATTCCATTTTCAAAGTGTAGACAGCTGCATTCCATTTTTGAACAATCTGAAAATGCTGAACTCTATCTTTCCAACAATATAGTTATTAGAAGGCTGTGAAATGTAATTCTGTCAGAGTTTCTCATCTTGAGAAGCCAAACGCCAGAGCCACTTTGAACAATTTCGTAATATTCAAGGTCTCGATCTCCGCTAGCGGACATGGCTTTCTGCCATACTAGGTTGTCACATCCCTTTCTTGATTTTGTCCTCGATCGCATATACCGATTTGCATAAAATTGACCATAATTCGAACGTACGATGACGTATGCATGTAGGACCAATTATAATGTGGAAATATTTAAAAGAAGGTGGACACAGAAGAAGAAAAACTGCATTGTTAGAACACAGTCGGACAAATGATGCGTCAAGTTATTGTTGTTGTTCACCTCCTCATCCAAACTATATTTGATTGTCCGGGGTTAGAAATATATATTATATCTAGGACTATTCAATATTTTAATTTAAACAAAACATATTCAACAATCATATACCTATCAATGCAGCATCTGTTTTTTATAGTGGGATCTAAAATACCTAGCAAAACTTGACTTGTTCGACAACCTGATATTGCGGTTGGCAAAGCGGAGATCCATGGGACCTTGATAAAACATACTCGCTGTTTGAATAAAATCTCATTTCGGTTGAAAGTTTTACGACGGTTGATTTGGGAATCTCCAAAGAAAGTGAAACATCAAATTCAGTTGTCAAGTAGAAGCAATCATTAAAAAACACAAATGTTTCAATATGATTTTTCTCATAAATTGGACATACTGTTTCAATACATTTCTCATTAAATGACCACAAGAATCATTATTTGTATGTGGATTAGGAACGTCATTTTCAGTGCTAGCGTACTGTTTTCAAAATTATTTTCATGAATAAATGGCTGATAATTAGAACTGAATTGATAGAGAAAATTTTAGTCAATCCCAAGTCAACTTTCTTGCCACCGTGCATCTAGCACATCTGCAAGAACGTTTACAAAATACAAATACAAATGTAGTTATAAATGAGTATCGAACTATCGAAAGACAAACGACAGCCATGTTGGATTCAAACAATTGAACGCGTGCTGTTTTTTATAGGTTAATCATGTACGAAAGCACACCGGCGATACGCCCCACCGATGCGATATTTGCAAGAAGAGTTATACGAGAAAAGAACACTTTCTAGGTAATTAACGTTATTATCAACCGTTTAAATACATCGTGGATTATAACTATCGTTCTCACGTTGAACGTCTTGTCTAATTCGTTGGTATTTGGTTTTTAGCCCACGTTCTTTGGCATACTGGAGAGACACCTCACGTTTGTCAGGTACAACAATCAACAATTCTACATTTAAAACTACATTACTTTGAAAAAAAAACTTTGAATTTGTAATTAAAAAACAATTTTAAAAAAGAAAGAAAGAACAGCTCAGTCAAGTTTATAAGTAGAGATACCGGTACTCATAATAGAGAGCCCATTTAAAAAAACCCGGAGATGATTGTATACAAACACATGAGATTTTGACGTTTCGGCTATTGCCTTGGTCATAGCCATACGACGGAATCTCGTGTTTTTGTTCATAATCATCTCTGTGTCCTATCAATGGGCACTCCACCATGAGTATCTCTACTTACAAACCTCGGTAAGTTACTGTTCTTTCTTTTCCTTCTACTCAATTTATATATCTAGCTTCAGGCTATCTTCTATTCACAACAGATTGAAAAGAGAGCGACATAAACACAATATTTTGGGCAGTGCTTCTTGCCTAAATCACGTGAACAATGTAATGAAAAGACATCAAAATCTATGTATGAACAAAAATGTATGAGCAAAACCGAGTACAGAAATAATAACTTCTTCCAAACAGATACTTACTGTTGAAAACAGTCATTCCTGTTCTTTTTGGCCCATATTTTGTATAATTTTTAATTGTGTTGTTCATCTGTTGAAGGCAAGAATCTCTTGCCAAATACTTAGTTGTTTCTTTAAAACGTTTTTAACCACATTTCTAATGAAATACTATTATGACATGAAGTTCAAATACGTGAAACTTATTAATCGTTCCCGGGTCCATCGTATTCCTGCTTCTATCATTCATATTGTTACACCCTACTCCCATTTAACCAATCTCAAAATCTCCCAGATAGATCGTTTTCCTGCATGGATGGTTTTATTTTCCTGGTCCCTTGAAACACGATGGATGAAGTTTACACTGTATTTTCTTTCAACGTTTCACCACGTCGTCAGCAAGCGTCAACAAGTTTCAAGCTCGTCAACAGCGATTTATGTTTTCTGTAAATCAGCTCATCTGCTCACTCAAACGTCAATATTAAATCAATGAAAAGCATTTTTCTAGTAGGCCTACTTGTTACGTTGAGGGAACTTGCCTGAGGCTCAGTAAAGGTACTTTGGGAGAAAAGCTATAGGAAAGAACAGCAGCTTACCTACATTGATATTCCGAGAGGCACAATAATTGGAAGCATCGTAATGGGAACAGAAAAAACGTATGTCGTTCATCGAACGTGGTGCTTCCGTGATGTTTTTCGATATACACCCGTATCCACGAAAGAAGGTCGTCTACCAACATAACAAACACAAATACCACCGTTAGATTTGTATTGGTGTTGTATTTTGAGAGTCGAAGATATTTCAGGAAGAGATTTATAATTAGAAATGCAACTGCATCTTTTAGAAGTGTTGTGTGTTTGAACCGCGCCAAGTTTCTCTACAGTCATCGTAGTTTCTACAACTATTTAGTTGGTAGATGACAAGATCCTCTTTCGTGGATAGAAGTATAACCCACTCGAGAGGTATGCTGCTATTCTCTCTTTCTAGCTGTTCTTTCGCATGTAGTCGTAGTCCGCACGCTTCATGTCCTCATCGTTCAGGGAAAAGTCTTCTAGCTACTTTTGTTTGGTTAGGTTGGTACTGTTACTGTAATTAGTAATTACGATGTGTCAACAGTCGATGTGGTGGTGGTTTATTGGGCAATGCTTGTTGTTTAATTGGTTGGTGTTGTTGGTAGCACTGATGAAATATCATGTTTTTTTGGTAATATTTTAGCAATTTCCAAAACTATTGATATAAAAGTGATGAAGGTTTAATTACTATGCTCCCCACCTAATGATATAGAGGCATACGTTGGGTGTCTAGTACGATCACAAAAAGCATTGAGCCTATATAAAAATATGCACTGCTAATGCTGTAATATTCTATGATCAAAATAGATTGGAATTCTGTACTTCCAATGATGAAATATTTCGATGTTCGTTCAGATATTTTGATGAGTAATTCTTGAATTTTGGGAATTCCATTAATCGAATAGTTCAAAATTTTGTGAAAGATTTCCAAGTAGGATTGACAGTTGAAATATTTAATTGAAAACGAATAACACGTACCGTATATAATTGACGAAAAATCCTTACTCTGTTGTAGTTCAAATAAACATATATGGTTTTTCTGGTATTCATTTCCATTTGTTTTAAAAGTGGAATTTATACGGTTTTATCAAGCGTTATCTATATAATGACGGTAGATAATTGTTAAGACTACAAATAATATGGCATTCTCATTGGAATGGGATTTGACCATTATCCAAACGAATCGTTGTCCCTCTCTGGCTTCTAATTCTTCTAAATTTAGCTGCCACTTTGGCTCGGTCAGATTGAGGTGTTGCTTTGGAAGTTTTAATCAAGTTTGGCTTGAATTCAAGTCCTGATTAAGCCGAGGATTTTTAAAAAATATCGTTCATCTATTATGAGCTCATATTGCCCCAAATATCCTAGCTATTAGTGGGGTCATTGAACCAACAATAATCATCATAAACGTATTACCGACAAACTGATATTTCGCCATGCCAACTCGTTGTTCTCTCGAACGTTGTCGAACTATGACATCTGTTTGGTCGAATCACCGCTTTATTATTGACGATTGCGTTGCTTTGGGTCGTTAGGTATGCGGCAAGAAGTATACGAGGAAGGAACACCTAAACAATCACATGCGTAGTCACACCAACGATACCCCCTTCAGATGCGAGATCTGCGGGAAGTCGTACACACGGAAAGAACACTTTACAAGTTAGTGGCGAAACTGTTTCAGTTCATTTCACGTTTTCGATTACTTGAATTTTGACGCACAATGTCGGGGAGTTATTACATTTTTTAACGACTTTTATTTTTCATTTCAGATCATATAATGTGGCATACGGTAAGAACTGATCTCAATCTTTCAAACACTACTGTTTTTTTTTTTCCAAAACAATTAGTTTATTTGTTATCTACAGCTGTACAGAACTTGACAATCTTGAAAGAGTTTGATGAAAAATGTATATCAACTTATTTAATCACGTCAAGGTGTACCTTTTCTGGACCCTACATTTTATAGGCCCAATTTATGTCATTTGTATATATGTTTATATTTGATACATATACATTTTTAAATGATTTTAGAGTAACTGTTCAAGCTGTAATTATCAAATAAATTCTTGTACAACGTTAATTATAAATTAGTCTTAAGTGTCTATATATATTCATACAGTCCTTACATTCTACCAAGGGTCGTATTTTGACCTGTGTCCTCTCGTATTCGCAGGGCGAGACTCCGCACCGATGCGACTTCTGCTCGAAGACCTTCACGAGAAAAGAACACCTACTTTGTAAGTCCGCGTCGAAACACGTAAACCCGTTAAAGTGTGGGGATCCGATAATCTCGCTTGACCGAACGTTAAGTATATTAATTAATCAATCATTTCAACAGGTCATGTCAGGCAGCACACTGGCGAGTCACCTCACCGATGTCAGTTCTGTTCAAAGACATTTACACGAAAAGAGCACCTCATTTGTAAGTTTGATAATTGAAAATGAATAAATTTTCGTTGTAAAAATTATATATATACATATTTGGGCCCGGTCGTATCGACTTGGGAATGGCTTAAAAAGTCCACGAGCGTTGATTTAGCGAAATATCATTTTTTTTAGTGATAACTTTTGAACAAAATGAGATATAAAAATTCTAATACGGAGGGCACAGCTACTTTTAATACCTTCAAGGTCGTTTAACATTAAACTATATAACTTATGTCGCATAATTGTCAGGCGTATACAACTAAAAAATGTGTTTTTTTTTTAGCCGTAAACGCTTGACAATTATGCAATATGAGTTTATATATTTGTTATAACTTATACCATCTTGAAGGTATTAAAAGTATCTGCGTTTCCTCTGTATTGGAATTTTGATATCTCATACCGTTCTAAAGTCACTAAAATAACTGATATTTTGATATATCAACTCCCGTGGACCCTCGACCAAATAACGTTGTTGTTCAGCGTGGATTTCTAATCCGAAGTTCAACGCAATTCCTCGGTTAAAAGGAAACTTTCGATTCGACCGGGTCTTAGGGCATTGTCGAATTAGTCTTGATATATATATATATATTTATACGCATTTATCTTTGGCCAATGTGTATGTTTGATTAATCAAATATTTTAACAGGTCATATTAGACAACACACAGGGGAGACCCCATTCCGTTGCCAGTTCTGTTCAAAGACGTTTACGCGAAAAGAGCACCTTATTTGTAAGTTTCAAGTGAAAATAAACAATTACGTTATTAAGTGAGAGAGCAGTGTTGGGCGAGTTGTTTGTCTAAAGTAACTTGTTAAACGTGAAACGGGTTGAAAACGGTTAGTGGCTATTGGAAAAGGTGAATTCGTTCAACGTTAGTGATCACCGAGAATTGTAATGATCATGATTTTTCAATTTTTCATAATTCAAAAATGGAACATCCAAGTTTTATGTGCTATGGTTTATTGTTCATGCCTATTATTGATGAATGTATCTCTTGAGCCCAACATTTTCAAGAGCTAAATTAAAGTTTCCAAGTAAAAATCTGTCCATTTTCTGGCACCAGAAGACTACCTTAGGCTCACCATTTGTGAAATTATATTAAAAATCAATATCCTAGTACGGTACTGATTTGGTACGCTATATCGTAAAGACCGCCTTAAACGGGACAACAGTAAATAACGCGTTACTTTTCGTTGAAAACGGGCCCAACACTGGTAATTTAAAAGTGAGGTTAGGTAAATCAATATCGTTTCTTTGACCGTTTGTTGATGTTTAATTAATCAAATATTTCGACAGGTCATGTTAGAGAACACACTGGGGAGACCCCATTCCGTTGCCAGTACTGCTCTAAGACGTTTTCTCGAAAAGAGCACCTTATTTGTAGGTTTTTTATAAATAAACTTTCAATTAAAACACATGCATTTTTCATTACGAGTAAGGAAATCCGTGTATCGTCGACCGTCTTGTTTACGTCTAATTGGGCGCGCTTCTTTCCGTCAGGTCACGTGCGCCAGCATACGGGCGAAACGCCATTCCGCTGCCAGTTCTGTTCGAAAACGTTCAGTCGCAAGGACCATCTGACGTCGCACACGAGAACACACACCGGTACGTATCACGCTAGAGGCGTCGTCACTAGCTGTTTTGTAGAATATGCTATCGAAGTAGCTATTTGTCGGAGCAAAAGTGGGTCTGGACTAAACTAGTTCAAGATGTTTGTTTGGTTAGGTTAATTAGTTTGGGTCAACTCGGATTGATTTAGTTTGGTTTATGATGCAACAACAACAACAACGTCCGCATGTAGTGACAGACCGATGGTCCGATGAATCGACTGATGGTCGGCTGCCAGTTTTCACAGTGAAAAATGAACAGTGATTTTATACATTTATTTGTTGTTTCAGTCTTAAAATGTTTTATTGCCATTTCAAGACACCATTTCTACGGATGTTTTGGGTTCTTAATATCATCTTTCTTTTGTTTCTTTATATATATATATTTAGTACTACAGTACAGAAAATTATCCTACGACTATGATTCATTTATTACAGTTTCACGGTATCAATTATCAATTTGTGTTATCATTATTGAGTATTAACATTATTAAATATATAAATTGGGTGAAAGGAAAAGAGAGAACAGCAGCTTACCAAGATTTATGAGTAGAGAAAGGCATACTCATAGTGGAGAGCCTTCAACACGTAACCCAAACCCACGTCGACCACCATCACCGGGGACTTGGCCTGAAACGCGATCGTTTTTTCGGCATAGGGAATTTAATACGTAAGCCAAACAGCCCGTTCGTAGATTCTGAAACGTCGGAATCTCGTGTACGGTACCTTTCATCTCTATGTGTTCTATCAACGGGCTCTCCAATATGAGTAGGCCTTTCTCTACTCATAAATCTCGGTAAGCTGCTGTTCTCTCTTTCCCTTTCACCCAATTCATATATTCAGCCTCAGGCTTTTTTCCTATACACACCTAACATTATAAAAGGACATAACAACCCTGGGAATAGATTTGAACTAATGATGGCGCTATTTTTCCCATTAATTTTAGAGAAAACTAGAAATCATCATCTCAATCCCAGAAATTCAAATTAATTTATTTGTCCGTCAAATTATCCCGTAGGAGACGCCCCTTTTTCTAATTCGTGACGTAGATGTTACCCTATTTTATTTTTACGGCGTTCACGGCACACCGAGTGTCACACACAGTGGTACTAAAACTGTCACTGATGCTCTATTTATGAAGTCACCTAAAAATTAATTGATTCATTGTAATCTGCAAATGTTGACCTGCCTGAATGAAATTTCAAATATCTTCTACATGAATTTCATAACTAATCACACTCCATAATAAATCACCCATTTTTTTGGTGAAAAACATCCCTTTTCTACAACCATTTACATGCGTAATATAAGAGATGAAAATACATTCTCAAGGTGCAAAATGTTCAGGCAATTGTTATCTATTATTGAAAAATGACTTCAACACGCTGACTATTATAGTAGGCCTACTATTGTAATCGTTCATCTAATTTCGCAATTTAATAGTTGCTTAAACAAAATGGAATTGATCTTTAAAACTTTATAAACGGTTGGTTGAATTATGGAGAAGAAACAATGATCGGATGAATTCACAATTCAAGGGCACTACTATCAAAAAAGAAGAAGAAAATAATTACAACGGCTAAAAAGACATGATTTAGACCTAAAAAAATGTCGACAATTTCGATCGCTGATCAAAATCTTTTTCATTCAATATACTGGTAACAGGACTCTTAATTTTTCAATTAGTTTTCGATATGACATTCGATGTTGTTTACAAATTCTTGATTGAGCGGCGACCCTACAATAATTGTTTTTGGAACGATGTCAGTTGTTTGTGCTCTTACTATTGTTCTGCTGTCGTTCCAGGCGAGACGCCGTTCCGCTGTGCGTACTGCGACAAGTCGTTCTCGAGGAAGGAAAAGATGGTCATTCACACGAGAACTCACACAGGTACGGTAACTCAACGGCTAATAGATATTATATTAAAAGAACTTGGCATCGACTCGACCATATTTCTTTCCGAGCACCGTGCCAGTAGACCTGTAGATATAATTCATTTTGCGATTTTTGTTTTTGTTTCAATAGAAAATATTGAATTTTATGTTTTGATCTTTTTCTATCTATTTAAAATGTCAGTCAGTAAGGCTAATTGATATTTTTTATTTTTTCACGTTGAATATATCTTTATATTTTGAACCAAAAAACAGGAGGAAAATGTCAATTGTTTTGTAACATAATTTTAAGGTCGTGTATGTTGAAATTTAGTAAAAATAATCTATTGTATTGATAACAAATGATATTGTTCTCAAGTTTTATGCGACAAGAATAAATTAAGTCTGATAAATATTTCAATATTTTTGACTGTCAAGACAAATTTATAAATTGTTACCATTTGGCATAATTCAAATTCAACATCTCTACTCTAGATGGGCGTCAAACTAATAATTGAAACAAGTGATTAAAATAGTTTTTCAATTTTCTATATGTTGAAGTGACACTAAGCTGAATGCCAGAAGCTTCTAAATTCACTAGTCCTAGAATAGAGTAGAATAGATATTTTCAGTTGTCATGTAGCAATTCATGTGTGTTTGTGATTGTCTACTTTCCACTTTAAACTTCCTCAACTTCTTTCAACTTGAATATCACTGTCTAAATCTATCTAATATTTGCATTGTTGACCTGATTTCTGTATACGGTGGAACCTCGATCTCTCATCCTCACTTGTTGCTATTCAATCCCAACGCCATTTATTCCTTCATCGCTCCACCGCAATAATGATCGTTACCCTCCGTCCCTTCGAGATTGACCGAGGCTTCACTGTATTTGTGCTTTTTCGAGATGCGATTGGGTACGAGAAAGATCACAACTTACGAATACGTAAAATGCGATTGTACATATTCGAAAGTATTTCCGTCGTAATGATCGTTTTTGACGTGAATCGAAGCGTAAGAACTGAGCAACGCACATCCTTGAAACGCTCTCGGATGATTGGTTCAGATAATTTGAACCGTTTCCCACTTTGATTTTTGAAATATTTCTTGTGGTCTTTCTCTTGTGAATGTGAAATTGCAAACACTCGTGAACGGATGTGCTGCATGCCGAAGAAAGATGACGACGAAATATCGTTTGTTGGGATCGTTGTGTGAATTGTGTTTGAGCTGTAACGGAATGTCATTAGTCGGTTTGAAGAAACAAATGTGGAAGAGTATCATTGTATCGTGGTTTAGAAAGTGAAAGTATTAAATACCAACACATCTTGGTGTTTCCCTTTATTGCGCTAATGGGAAGAAAGTTTTTATCTAAATATAGAAACTATATAGAGAATTGTAGGTCTATTAGTGAAGATAAATAAGTACCGTACTGTAGTTGAAAACATTTCCGTTGTCATAACAGACTGGCGACAGAATGTGTGTTATTCTTATAGATATATTTTTAGTGGCGTTCAAATCTAGACCTAGTGATTTATTTTTTCCAAGCGTGAAATTTGATTGAATCAAACCAACTTATTTACTTATTAAGCCAACATATTCAATTCATTTAATCAGACGTGAATAGGAAATCGATGAAATTTATGCGTTCGTTTGTGTACGAAAAACTGTCATTGTAAGCTGTATCCGATCATCACTATAACTTATCAAAGTGAACTACTTAAATTACGATACCGTTGCGTGCTCTCGCCTGGTTTATTCGCCACGTGTCTTCTTTTGTTAATTTTTCTCGTTATACAAATTTTATAAATATCTGATGTGCTTATAAATACGTTTACTCATAACGCGGCGCTTCCGAACCAACTGCTTCTATCTTAAGAGTCCATGAGAGTTGATTTATCAAAATATCAGTTTTTTGGTGATAACTTTGGAACGGTATGAGATATCAAAATCCTAATACGTAGGAAACAGCTATTTTCCATATCTTCAAGATGATATAAAATTTGACCATATAACTCATTTCGTATAATTGTCGAGGGTATATGGCTCGTAAATGTTTTTTTTAGGGCCGGTATTATAAAGAACAGTAAAAGTTATTTGATCGAATAGCTAACCTACCACATAAGGATTTAGTAGGTGGTATCAGCACTGAATAGCTATTTGGCCAGTTTATGTGTACGAATAGTCTAACCTGGTGCTCATAATACTGCCAGTAAGCTATTCGACCTCGTTATGTGGCCAAATAGCGCTATTTGGTGACATAACTATTCTTTATAATACCGGCCCTTAGCCGCATACGCTCGACAATTATGGAATATGAGTTGAGACGTTATAACTTATACCATCTCGAAGGTATTAAAAATGGCTCTGTTACCTGTATATTAGGATTTTTATAGCTCATACCAAATGTTCAAAAGTTATCACAAAAAAATGATATCTTTCACTAAATCGACTCCCGTGGACCCCTAAATGTTAACGTAGACGAGGGCAAAAACGCAAAAAGATAAATGTTTGGTTTTGTTTGTTGGTTCGCAGGCGAGACCCCATTCCGGTGTCAGTACTGCTCGAAAACGTTTAGTCGGAAAGATCACCTTAATTCCCACGTGCGCCAACACACCGGTATGACATTTTATTCGTTACGTTCCTCGCTAATGCACCGCAATTCGCGAGCGTTGGTAACACTAGTATAAGACTTGTTAACGAAATTGACTCGTATTTCAATAGAAATCAATGTGTCAGACTCGAGAGTCCACGGGAGTTGATTTAGCGAAATATCATTTTTTGGGGGATAACTTTTGAACGGTATGAGATATCAACATTTTAATATGGAGTAAACACGGATAATTTTGATGCCATCAGGATGGTATAAAATATAGCTACATAATTCAAGTTGCATAATTGTCAAGTGTATACGATTAAAAAAAGTGTTTTTTTTAGCTGTACACGTTTGACAATCATGCGTTCAAAAGTTGACCCCAAAAAATGATATTTCGCTAAATCGACTCCCGTGGACTCTTGAGTGATGTTTTCTCAAAAGTCTCTATAGACATTTTAACCGGTCGAGTCGCTGATTTTGGAGACGATTCGCAAAAGACCAATCTGAGGTTGACACTTTCTAATAATTTTTCTAAATCTTTCCTGTTTATTTACTTTCATTTCGACTCATTCACAATTTAACACGAGACAAACGCCTAATGTATGTCGATAATGTAGTGCAAGAACTGTCTGTTCACAGTATAGATCATAATTGATGTACGCGTATACTCATTGGTATTACACGTGAATGTCAACGTTGCGTTGTGAATGGGTCTCTTAGATCTTGAGAGGCCGCCATCGAAACTCGTTCACAGAATCCGTTCAAAAACGGACCTCTGTAACGTGACTTTCACTGTACAGTTTCTATCGAGTGCAGCGTGCTACGTTTTTCAAAGTAATTGTGATATTTCTGACAAAACCAATCGCATAAAATATCGAGAAAAGACAAAGTGTAAACTCTCAGTTTGTTCCTCCGCAGGCGAAACCCCATTCCGCTGTCAATACTGCTCGAAAACGTTCAGTCGGAAAGAACACCTAAATTCCCACGTGCGCCAACATACCGGTATGACAACTACTCGTTTTTTAATTCAACACTAATATATATTTTAATTCACAATTGATTTGCCGACTTCACTTAACATGGCTCAATTTATGCCAACACGAACTAAAATTCATCGCTACAGGTAAAAAGAATTTTTTGATTATATTTGTTGGAAATTGCATATTTTCAATTGGGGGCTCTAATTAATTACGATTTTTAAAATTGATCTTATCAATACATTCTTCAGTTGTGACATGGTCGACAACTAGTACGTGGTATGCAAGCCGTCATGCTGCCACAGTGGCTAAGTTAGCCAAGACACATCTAATATCATTCATTTGTACTCCCAGATAACCTAGCTTTTGGCGGGGTCGTTGAGCAAATGATCGTGTAGGCGCGTAAGTCGCAACTGAAAAATGTATTGATATTCCTAATTTGAACAAATCATCCCTAACGCCAATTGAAAATATTCTATTTTCACTATGATTAATTGGAAAAATCCATTTTACCTGATGCGATAGTTTTTAGTTTTGTGATGCCCGTAAAATGTATGCATGCTGTCTTGAATATGATGGTAGTTTGGGACTATTTCCAGCTTTTAAAAGCATAATACACTAGAGAAATACCCAGTATGACAGTCTTTTCATCCCTTAGGCGAGACCCCATTCCGGTGTGAATACTGCACGAAATCATTTAGTCGGAAAGATCACCTAAATTCCCACGTGCGACAACATACGGGTACGACATTCTTTCGTTTATTCACTACTATTTCTACTTTTAATTACTGAATGTTGGTAGTTTCTCTACCAACATTACGTCCCTTGAATAACTTTGTGATAAAGTTCAAGCATGCTCAATACTATTTTTTTTTTTTTAATCCAATGTGAAATATCTTGAATCTAATTACGGTAAACGGCTTATAAAAGCTCGATTTACGTTGAAATATTCGCCGAATGACAGTTTTTTCGTTCGCAGGCGAGACCCCATTTCGCTGTCAGCACTGCTCGAAAACGTTTAGTCGGAAAGATCACCTTAATTCTCACGTGCGACAGCATACCGGTATGGCAACTATCAATTTTCTCTCAACACTAATTCCTACACCCCAGCTTTTATAAATGATTACATTTTTTGTGGTTTTCAAGGCGTCAATTATTTTCACGTTTGCCGATTAATTATATGTATATATATTACATATATATAAATGTAATCAATTAGACTATGGGCCAACAAATAAACGTAGTAGGCCCTACTTTTCATTTGAGTGTCAATTTTTTATGTTTCGCAGTCGACAGCTGTTGACATTTAAGTAAACTTGTTTCATTTCGGCTCCAAATATCCAATTTTCCCAACGTGATTTTTTTAAAATCCATGACAGTCCAATGAATTCATACAAATTTAATGTCATTATGGAGTAACACGCCAGGCTGAAATCTCGATCTCGAAACTGACCCTTCGCACTCGTCGTACTGCGTAAATTTGGTATACTGTGCTTTTAAATGAAGGCGTATTTTATACAATTGGTTTTGAAGTATTTCACCGTCACTTTCATGAGCGTAAACCGCTAAAACATGATGGCGGTATATTGTAAATGGCCGTTTGTTGGCCTGTGATGTTGGCACGTGGTAGGTAGACGCTGATGCCCAAGATTTGCAGTGTGTGACAGTATCGGCACGCTTCTGTCCACGAGAGATGAAGGTTCCGATCAATTCCCCAAAATCCCCCCCACACCACTAACGCACGGATAGTTCGTGCCTTCATCTCTCCAGGATAACACGTACAGCATACGATACCGAAGCGTTTTCGCGTTGAAAAAAAATATATTAGTGGAGTTTTGGCACACAGTTCGGCAGATCAGAGATTAGCTGTTGATGCGGCTACGGATAGGCCTAATTTCAGTATCTCTCGTAAGAAATCGCTCGTCTATTAATCCTTTGAACGGATGAGTTTCGTGCAGAATCTTTTTAATCAGTGCATGCATTTTACTTTTTCGATTTGAATATATATCGAGTATTGATGATGATAGAAATTGATTCTCTTTCTTTATCTTCATAATTAATTGAAACAACATTCTGGACTGTCGTACCTGTAGTAAATAGATCACATATATGTTTATAACATAGGCCTACACGTCCCTATAACATGACATTGACACGTAAAAAACAAGTTATTTGAAATTCACAACGTCGTTACAATGTTCCTTCAAAAAGCATGGTAAAAAGTAAAACCACGTTTTCAAAGGGATGTTATTACATCGTTGTGAAGCTCAAATATAGTATTTTCATAATTCATCACTTCCACATCAAGTGTGATCCTTGATTTCTCAAAATTGTATGAAAGTGGCTCTATAGCAACACATTCTCTGAACTAATTTCCGATAATATAGCAACCTTTTTTGGGGGGCTGAGACTAATGACGTACTGCTCAGACAGGCGTGGGTTCATCTCCCGCTGCGTTCTTAAACCTCCTTTCACCTCTCATCACTTCTTTGTTGCATAATCGTCCGCCCATATACAGTAACGTAGCTTTTGGTGGGTTTGCTGAGCACAAATAGAAAACATGATTCAGTATTATTTAATGCTGCCCCAACAAACATTGCATTTGTAGATTGTAATTATCAGGCTAACTTGAGCTATAGCTCAGTCAACCAAGTCACCGCTTTGGAAACTGTTGTCACTGTTGGGTGTGGGTTTGAGTCCTACATCAATAAAAGTCGTGGGTTTTAGTAAGCGTCCTTTCACTTATCATCACTTCATAATTTCATTGTCACCTGCTCATTCGTACCCCCATATAACCTAGCTGTTGGTGAGGTCGTTGAGCTCAATAAATAAATGGTTAAAAAATATAATTTATCATTATCCAATGCTGCCCCGACTAACGTAACATTAAGTGGAGTGTAATCATCTGGTTAACTTGGTTTAACGTAAGCTAAATGGTGGTGGCTTTGTGGTGCTGGGAATGTAAAAGCTAGGGGTGTGCTAGTTTGAGAATTTAAGTTCGAATCGAGTTCAAATTTGAGCGAAAATTGCGAGGTTCGAGTTTAAAAAAAAAATGAAATTGTTGAGCCGAGATTTGCATATCAGTAGCAACCTCTCGACCCTAGAATTCCAAAAAAAAAATCACGTTTTATATTCAGGACAATACACGACACACGTACAGAAAATCAAAAAAAAATCGAACTCGAAATTTTCGAGATCAATCAAATTTGACCTTTTTTATTTATTTATTCTCTTTTTTTTCATCTCATGGGTTTCACAAGTGTCTGTATGACTCTTTATCGTGAATAACTTGAAAATTCTAATTCTCGCACGCCCCTAGTAACAACGCATATTATTTTGCTTCAGGGGAATCTCCGCACAAGTGCCAGTACTGTTCAAAGAGTTACACGCGGCGCGAGCATCTAAATAATCATATTCTCATCCATACAGGTAAAAACAAAAGACAATCATTTCAATTATCAGGTGAGATTTAGCAAGAACCTCCAAGCAACTCTTGGATTGTATTTTTTTTTTTCATTTTCGGGTTCTCATGGAAAACGTAATCGTTTATAAACCGATTCCAATTACGCCCGGCACGATTAACCATCACGAAACTTTCGTACGAGGACTTGAATGAAACTTAAAACTGTATTTAGTAATCGTTCGTACCAGTTTTGACAGAGTTGTTGGAAATGGCTCGTAAGAATAACCCAGCGCACATATTTTTTTTTCTCAGTAGCATCTAAACTTTATCAAAAATCATAGTTTCCCAATCAAGGCTATGGATGAAAGTTGAGTTGTTTGAA
The DNA here is from genome assembly GCA_964007535.1 of Brachyptera risi. Classification (NCBI taxonomy): domain Eukaryota; kingdom Metazoa; phylum Arthropoda; class Insecta; order Plecoptera; family Taeniopterygidae; genus Brachyptera; species Brachyptera risi. Next base: position 29,444,352 of record OZ023337.1, read on the forward strand.
CAAGGCACCACAAGGGAAATCTTACCACCCCATTTTATTGGAAAAATATGAAAAAATATTGCGTTTCATTATACCTATTTTCACTAGGTCAAACCAGTCATTTTTTTTTTTTTTTTTTTTCTTGGACAGTACCCTTGCTCATGTTTCAGTGCAAGCTGCTTTTACCTAGTCAAAGCATCTCGTCAAACTTCATAGTCGTTATATTTGTTAGTTCTGTTGACTGGGAAATGTTCATCTTAGTGGAGGAATATGAAACTATTCAACACAATGCTACACGTTATCAGAATTATCAGACATTCCAGGTTTTGTTTTTAGTATACTTCAGTTCTTAAGGTCTAACCTCCATTACCTCATGGTCATGAAAAAAACATGATTTTTTGTCAGTCGATTCGTTTTGATGTGCTCAATAATAATATCCCAACAGATGATAGGCTAACCGAGATAAATTTTGAGATATATTGATTCAAATACTGAATGTTTCCCTATCATTTAACACACAACCTTCAAATTGTATGCGTTTTTATTATTCAACAGATCATTAAAATATACTAAAAGTAATGACATTCAATCAAAAAACTTGTTTTATTGTAGATGAAGATGTTACAAATAGAATTATGCAGAAATAAATATAGGTACCCGTTCTCAATTATGAATCACACTCATTTTAAGAGGAAAAATAGTTGATTGTTCACCAAAATGAAGTCAAAATAGCAACTTAATATTTCATTAAAGCGCTGTAACTTCGGCCAAAAAAATATGACAGTGTTTCTGATGTGAATTTAATTCAAGAATATACATGTTCAATAAAGCTTTACTCAAATTTCCCCAATGTAGAATTAATTTCAAAATTACTTTTTGACTCTGCTGACCAAACGGCTGTTAGACTTAACGACAATCAGATTCAGAGCCTAAACTCTATCACAAGTACACACGTAAAGAATAGAAAATTACAAATAATTAGAAGACTTCTGGTGTTGAAAGTTACGTGAAATTGGCTATTATATTTATTAAAAAATAAATGTGTAAACAACGTATCTTGTAGATCATTACAATTGTGAAAACAAATTGAAAACAAATGAAAAGTGAGAAATGTTCCGAGAGAGTTTCGTGTCTTGTTGCCAGTATTTAGTTTGTAGATTAGTCCTGAGCTTCCACTCAATAGTCCTTCTGTACGCCTGTGCACGGTCTCGTAGAACACTTGGTGTTAACGAAGAGGTTCTTATGACGGATTAGTCCTGTCTTAGTATTGCGGCTTGAATTGGTTGGTTTGGTTGCTGTTAACCAGGGGCCGAATTCACAAAAGGTCATAACTTTGATCCGGCGCAAAGTTACGACAATTTCTAGAAATAATACCATATTTGATCTATTATTTTTGAATTTCGATTTTTAATAAACTGGTGGAAACACCCTCTGGCCCAATATAATTGGTTATCTGGGTTTGAGATATATATAATAGATTGATAATAATAATAATGGATTTAATCAAAAATTAAATTTAGAATCAAAAATAATTGATCAAATATGGTATTATATCTAGAAAATGGCGTAACTTTGAGCCAGATCAAAGTTATGACCTTTTGTGAATCTGGGCACAGCAATTTACAATGGCACAAGCTGTAAATCTTTGTTGCTATCATGTCGAACTATTAGCTTGAAAGTAAACAACAGAAAAATGTCAATAGTGTAGACTCTATTTCTCTATTGGGAAAAATATCGAAACTTCGATTTTTTTTTTCAAGCTCAGGCCTATAGTCGTGAGTGTAGATATAGGTAGAATGATAAGGTTTTCTTTCTGTTTTAGTGATGGAAAAATAATTGTTCGAATTACTGAATTTGATTCTATTGTTTGCGCAGTCCATAGTTGCTATAGGCTAGTCTCTAAAAATATAGTTTACTTTTGAATACATTGACTTTTGGTTCTCTTTTTCGCTAACGTAACGGTTTCTCTGTTTTACAGGCGAATCTCCGCACAGGTGTGAATTCTGTCAGAAGACGTTTACGAGGAAAGAGCATTTGACAAGTACGTATTTCAATCTTCTCCAGTAGGGCCAACCCTGTTATGACATTCAATAATGATCACTGAGAGGAAGATTTTCTCGTGATGACAATTCTTTTGATGATGATTGATGAAATAATCACCTGCCGCCAGGTGCTGTTTATAAAGTCGCGTTTCTTCGCATCCACTTCGAGATTTTATTAATTTATTTAAATATATAATTGACGAATCGCAGTCTCCACCCCCTTGACGTCACAAATCATACCGTCCAATCAACAGGGCTGTTGGAACTGAAGTGAAATTCAAATATCCAATCAAGGTATCTTCAAATGACCACAAATGAAATGGATCCAACTGGCCGACTGGTGGAGCCACGCCTATTTCGAGTTGTCAATTCTAGTTCAATTCAGGCGGTCAAGTGATTTTTAGTATCGTATTATGTGGCACGCGAAAACAATAATGATGCATATGTGAAAAGTACTGTTTTAGAGGTAATATTTCGACATAGCCGTACCACTTGTATGAGCGGAGGAGTTTAACTCCGCTTTTTTTTTTCAAAGTTGAATTTATTGTATGTCTCACGGCAGAGAGCAACAAGTGCAAGCAGTAAGAATTTCATCCATTCTGATTGGCCAGAAAAAAAACGCCTGCCACGAGCCATGAAAACGGCATTCAACCCTTTCACAGTTGGTAAAATTTTCGATAAAAAACCCACCAGGTCAGCCAATAATAGGCCTACACAACTGGACGACGCCATTATTGTTCAGAAACCTGACAACGAACGCAGCCTCGTTGAATCTCTTTATTTTAGATTATTATTTGATGGAATAAACTACTACCGGTAACGACATCGAAAGTGAAACCTCTATCCATTGTTTTTCAAGGGATTAGGAAAATGAAACTATCCATGCAGGGAAACCATCCATCCAGGAAAATTTAGCATTGGTTATATGGGAGTGGGGTTGGACAAAATGAATGATACAAGCAGGAAAACAGTGGATCCGGGAACGGTGCAACGATGCATAGAGGTTTCACTGTACCTTGAAAAAATGAACTTTGAAGCATTACTCGGTCGGTAAAAATGCCTACATTTACCTCATTTTGAGAATGTATCTTACCCGTGCATAACATGTGGTGGGCGACATTTTTTTTTTTTTATAACATCGAAACTTGATACAAAATCATTGTTCCCCAATTAAGGCTATGGATGAAAGATAGGATTGTTTGGATAGGGCACCACAAGAGCGATCTTACGACCCAATCTTAATTATTTAAAACCAATGAACTTGCGCTGTCTGTGACCATAATTTTCTGCCGTAGATAAAAGTCTTGTACATTGTACATCGACATTGTAAAACGGCAGGCATACGTGCAAAACTGTGAATGGGTTGAAGAATTTTACTGTAGATAAATTGGAATAGTTTCCGTCGGATCCATGTTCCTGACGCTCGCCTTTCCCCGCAGATCACTTGCGTCAGCACACGGGCGACACGCCGCACTGCTGCAACGTCTGCTCGAAGCCGTTCACGCGCAAGGAGCACCTGATAGCGCACATGCGCTGCCACAGCGGCGAGCGCCCGTTTGTCTGCGCCGAGTGCGGCAAGTCGTTCCCGCTCAAGGGCAACCTGCTGTTCCACCAGCGGTCGCACAACAAGGGCGTCGCCGCAGAGCGACCGTTCCGCTGCGATCTCTGCCCCAAGGATTTCATGTGCAAGGTACGACTTGTTTTCTTATCGAGGGTGATTTTTTTTTATCATTTTATTGTTGATAACACAGCTTGTTGAATAAGCTTTGGACTCACATCCTCGTATAGTTTTGTATTTTTGTATTTTTTTCATTAGATTGATGAATTGATAATTAATTAAAGTGAATAATGGATTGAGCATTTTCTTGCAGAGAAATGGGTCCTTCAATCTTGATAAAATTACAGTTGACGTATTTGCAGTATTTTTTGTATTGTATCCTAGTTGTATTGGGAGTTGCATTGTTTCACCAGTCTGCAATGGTAGGTTAACTCCCTATCCCACCAATGTTGAAAAAAATGTACTAATTTGCCGGCCAAATCTCTGAACCTACCGATCTTGAGTACTCTAGTAGTGAGGCAAGAAACTGACTGTTTACAAAATTACGTTCACGTTGGCTTAGCTGCAGCAACAAGTCACCTGAAATGCCAATATTTGAGGGCCAGAAGGCATGTCGCATTGCTTCATATTGTACAATGTTGGTAGAGCAGCGATCGGTAGGTTCAAGGACAGTACTCATGAAATAGAACAAGATTGACAGCAAAGCGAAACCACCGTGTACGCTCATAGCACCTTGATCGTATCGAAGGTCTTGATCGAATCGTTTGTTTTCCGTCTCTTCCGCAGGGCCACCTCGTCTCTCATCGCCGTTCACACTCCGGTGACCGTCCGCACGCCTGCCCCGACTGCGGCAAGACGTTCGTCGAGAAAGGCAACATGCTGCGCCACTTGCGCAAGCACGCCCCCGGGGGCGGCGAGGTGCCAGCCGGCCCCGCCGGTCCGCCCCTGCTCCACCAAGTGCCGCCCACGCTCCACCTCCAAGTGCCGCCCACGCTGCATATCCAACATCACGTGCCTATACCGCCTCCGACCCAGCCGCACCCCCACAGCGTGGTACCGGTGCCGCCCCCCAACCTGTTGCCGGCCGCGTCGTACTGAGCGATCAACCCGCCCCCTTGAGACACTTATCAGGTAATGTTCGAGATGCTGGCGACGGAACGAAGTGACGGTTCAGTTCGGATGGGAAATTTTATTGAGATTCTATCTTTGTATGAGTGTTGATGTGCACGGATTTTCGGGATGTTATGTACGAACTACTATTGTACTCGAGGCATGCGTTTGGCGCTTTGAATCTTGAATTGACAGATTCTATTGAACGTTGTCAAAGAAAAATGAGTACCAACATATTCAGTTAACACATGAGTAGGTAGTAACAAAAAGTTGTGAACTTGATGAAAATTATATATGAAAAATCAAACTATGCTTGATCCACACAAATGAAAATGTTTTAAAGTAATCATTTTGACCTACATTTTTTCTATACCATTTTATAAATTACAGAAATTGGTCCTAATTGTGTCTGTATCACATTATAAATGCAGCGAGTGCAATCCTTGTTTTGTGTTTAGCGACTGATATGCAAACGTTGATACAGTCTCGCTTCTAGAAAGCAGAGTATTGAGAGTGCAAAGTGCCAGGTCTTTTCTGTCGACGAAAGCAAGTAGGCATGCTGCAGTTACGCATCCCCGAAAACCCGTGAACGTCGACCGTGCAACGACTGGACATCATAGTGAAATGACAGTTTCTTGGTAATGAAGCAGAAAATAATAATAAAGATAATAAAGATAAATTTAATGAGATAAAGATCTTAATCTTTTAATAAGATTTAATGCTTTTCGATGTCCAGAAACGCCTTCGGTCTAGAATAATTTACGTTGTTGCAAGGCTGGAATCCTTGCACTCATCCTCTGTAATTCTAATTATTTCTTCAAGTTGATGAAATACAAAATGAAATTCATATAATCGAAGCCGCAATACTCGAATACGCATCCTTTCGACTACGGTAATCGAAAAACTCAATTTGGGTGATATTGAAAATTAACCGTCAGTTATTTTCTGATTGTTGCCAAATTCACAATCACCCTAACTTTATGATTCACTGCCATCTAGATCATGTTTCTTGCACTTCCCTATATAAGTTATAACGAGGCAGCGTTTTGCGAAAAATAAACTGTAATTATGCTAATAATTAATTTATGAAGATGGCGTCAATTCGTAATGAAATTTAATCAAATTTAACCGCTAATTATCCACTAATTAATGTTTCGTAAAGCTGACCCGTTACTTGGAAGAGTTATTTGTAAACTCTGGAAGTGTCATGTCTGGAATTGGTACATCTTTTTCCTATTGTTTTTATCTTGAAAGAAACTTACATTTCACTTTTGTGTCGTTGGTCTATTGAATAGAAAGCCATTATATAAAAATGTATATATTGATTGAAACGTATATATTATATATATATATATAATATTCATATCCGTGAAGGATAAACGTGTGTTCAATCTGTTTTTATAGTGTAATATAGGGTTGAGAAACCAGAGTTTTCATGTTACTACGTTTCTACGTTCTGTTACGTAAGAAGTTGAACGTATTATAAGATGGTTACCGAGCTGAACCCCTCGAATGCCGTACGTGAATTTCATGTCATAAAATGTGGCTTTATCAATATTAGTAGATCTAGACATTACGAGGCCAAGATCATCTTGCGGAAAGATTCTTTCGCATGCAAGTATTTTATCGTTTATTTTCGATTACGTTTTTTTTTCTCTCTACGAGTAACTGCATATACACTTGTCGCTTACTAGGATGTATTTTAATCACATGTGACCATATCCACGCGTAACTATTTAATTATAAGTGTAAGTTTACGAGACCAACGAAAAACATATTACGTTTTACTAATTATGACATTTCGAGGAGATGGTATAAATGTGTACAGTGTACGTTGATGTGCGATGATATAAATTAGATAAATGATTATAATTGATGTTCAAACTTTAAAATGTCCTATGAATTATATTTCAAAGGCGGTCTCAGTTGACATGTCAGTGCTAAAGGAATATTATATTGTACATACGTGTTAGAGAAAAATCCCGTTGCGGATTTATACAGACAATAGGTTTTATTAGAATGTATGCTACATATAAATATAGGCCGATAGGAAATGTTAGACGCTATCCTAGCTTGTGTCTTACGAATTATATATTTCAGAACGTATTAAAAGTCCAGTTCTCTCTACCTCGACGACACAGTGCAAGAAATTGAACAAACTTGGGTGTAGTTTTGACGGCAGCTTATAAATGAAAGTGCACCCCGCTTTCGTCAGATCGGTTACCCCTAAAGTGTCACCGCACTAGTCGTAAAGTGTATTATAATGTGGGTGGGATTCTAATTGAAAAAATTCTGTCACTAATGAGAAGTTTTCTGTGACAATTTCAACTCAAATTCGAAAAAATGTGTACAGCTCTATTCGTTGTTTACAAATAATTCTCAAATTCTTCGAGAGTCTAGAGACTAAATCAATCGTGCCGGGTCAAGTCCGCGTACTTTGTCAAAATTATCGGCGTAAACTTGGCATATTACTTGGGTAACAAAATTAATTATGGCCAATCGACTTGTAACGTTGAATCGAGCAGTGAAATGAAACAGAGTCAATCGTTTACTCGGACAATAGCTGGTACTCGTGTATTATCAAAATTCTCTGTGGGGTAGAACTCATTTTTTTTTTTTTTGAGAAGCATAATAAAAAATGACAAATTGATACGTTTTAAAAGTATGGTTGTGATAGTTCACAGCATGAAAGCTTGGATTCTTGGGCTTTTAATACGCAGGCAAGCAGACGCATATGTAAAAGTCACGACTGCTGCTTACCTCGTTCTAGTCTCGACGCGTTTCACTTTATACGTGTCGCAGGAGCTGTGTCGAGGTAGAGACGAACGCTTTTATCTCGAGAATTGAATGTAAGGTAATGCTTTCTATTTTATTTACTCCCAAACTGTTATACACTCGTTATCTAACGCGGATCAAATGCACTCGTATACTTGTCGCTATGGAAGAAGACTGTCATCTACCAAATGAGTCATTTTAATTTCGTAAGAATTTAATGCTTTCAAAAGATGCATATGCTTTTTTTCGTCGTAAATCTCGTTCTGAAAAATAATTTTAAACCAGAAATATAGAGGTGATATTTATGTTTATCATATTAGTAGATGACCTTCTCTGGTGGACACAAGTATATGTTATTTTTATGTGTATTAAATCGAGATCTTTTTTGCCATCAAGCTATCTGCACACAGTATCAAATTACCATTTCAGCTTTAAATTGCAACATCTTTCTTTTGCATACTAATTAGGGATAACATCGATTAATCGAGAATTGATTAAGAATCGATTCTGATGTAAGACAATTCTCAAATCAAAAAATCGATTTTTTAAATTTTTTTTTTTTTTTTGGTTCAGTGCTGTACTTCTTTGCGTTGTAATAAGTGCTCATTTCGTTGTCTATATTATTCTTTAGATATTACTATCTGGACAAAAGCTATCCCTTCGGTTACGTCTGACAGCCGAACGTTGACGGAAATACCCAAATGGTACAGTTCAGTTCAAAGAAGTCTCTAGCAGCTATTTTTCACGTGAACGCCTTGGGAAGGTTGAAAAAAAAAGTTTAAAATCACACTACATTTTTGAGAAAACTTTTTTTTTTTTTTTTTTTTTCAATTTTTTTTTTTAATTTTTTTTTTTCAAAATCGATTTTTAATCGATTCTGGAGCATAGAGAATCGATTCCCGATTTTGAGAATCGATGTCATTCCTAATACTAATATTGTCAATAGATTATACATTGTCATTTGTTTGTACCAATCATCAGGAGGAATATACATTGAAAGTTGATGTACCACAATTCACGATCATTGACCATAATGCTACTACCACCAACCAATAGTAGGGCCTACTAACTAAACATGGTTATTATTATTAATGTTTCAAGTAGATACATTTTAATAGTGCCAGGTTAAATTACTCATCTCGGAAATATGTTTCGGTTTTGTTTTCATCACGTTTCTACATGCTGTATTTGAACTTTCATAGACGGCCTTGATGAAAGTAACATGCCGTTTCGATTGTACTGGTCTAGTCGGGTATCAGTATGCGATTTCAGTACGGAACCTAAAATAATACGTTTTTGTATTATTCTACTGTAAATCAAGACTACTAATCAGGTTAAAAAAAATATACTGTATTGGAAGCGGGAAAAAATGGAATAAATATATAAATTGGATTTTTTTTTAATCCAGTTCATCAAATATAATTGCATCCACACATAAGTGGGTGTGCTAATTTAGTCTTGAATTCTGTATTTTATTCGACGAATAGCAAAGCAAAACCACAATCTTTTATTCTACTTATTACCCGACCTCGTCGGTGAATTGACGTCAAGTGATTGCTCCGCCAACTGACACAAAACAACATCCAATCAACTGAGATGTGGATTATGTGGGATTTGGAAATCACCAATCAGGGCGTCCAATTGCCCACGTGTAGATCTAGCGGCCTACTGATAAGCCACGCCCATCACTAGTCATTGGTTGTTCGTGAATTGTCGTACATCCGGCTACTCATCCACAATTGAATGATTGAGCTAAATCTGAAATTGCCATTCAATATATATTCATATATATAAAATTGAAAAATAATTGTAGTCAAATCAAAATTTTCTATGCTATTAGATTTCCCAAAATTATGAAAAATGTAATATTCTGTATATTATATATTTATAGGCCTATATTTTGTTTTGCATTCCATTCTATATCCCAGTTTATGCTCTCAAATATTAGTATGAAACCATGTTTCCTCTCTAGCTTAGGCCCTATTGTTACAATAAATTTTATTTGTCGGGATAGCCCAAATTATGGTGATGGTTAAATAATAAATTATGAATATATTATTGTGTAAGAAATGATATGAAGTGTATTATAATATAGACCTATGTATAGGCTCTAATGATATCAGATCATTATCTTTTAAAACCATTAGTCAGTATCTATGCTCCTACCTATTTTATGTTATGTGCCAGTAACTAAAGCTGCTTAGTTTATAATGTAATATTAAATTGAGAGAATCTATAAACTAGAAGAATAATGTGTTATTTATTAAATTCCTAATTATCCTGTGTACCTTACTGATTTATAAAAACGGGTGGACCAGTGGTTAGTGCATTTATCAGGAGACTGGGCCTATCAAGGTCGACTATCCTGACAGTCTTTCGTGGTTTCCCTCGGTCGTTTGGGTGAATACTGTTATGGTTCTTTAATATTTAGCCACGACCATTTCCTTCCCATCGTTCCACAAACTAGGGACGACTGACTATTTACTAGGCCACACTAGTCTATGAAGTACAATAAAATAGACGAAAAATTAATTGATGATCAAAAGATTTTATCAAGTATTATTATTATTATGACTCTTACAGTTGCGCATAAATGCACGGTGGCAAGTACCCTATCCTTGGTCACGACTGTTTGACCACCTCGCCAACCTTCTAACGTAATTGTTTCACCCTTTTTTCATCCCCCTCAAATACACTTCTACTGAGCCCATTCCAGTCCCTACCTGTCCTATTTAAGAAAGAAAATTTGCCCACATCTAATCAACAACGTCACGTTGAATATGATGCGGTGTGATAGATCAAATAAGTGAACTTTGGTTTGGCGATCAAAACTTGCAAGATGAAACTTTGCATCTCACAGTAGAATCCCTTTAGTAAGTTTTGCTAAAGAACATTTTAAATGTCAAACCCCAATTTTTTTCATCCCTGCCATATGCTCCCTAATGTTGAATATTAACACTTGAGACGTGTGGCCGAGTAGTTGATACACTGAACCGTCATTCAGGAGACCGGGGTTTGATTCCCGCCGTTGTCGACCATTCTGACGAGGGTTCATCGTGGTTTCCCTCTGTCCTTCAGGTCAATACTGGGATGGTTTCTAATAACAGGCCACGACCGACTAGTCCCCTCTATCCAAAAACACCTAATAAGATGAGTAAAAACCTTTCATCCCACCATCTCATATATCATTCACCGACGCCAATAGATCGTAGTCATCAGTAGAGTGAGACGTTAAACCCAATATAAATGAATAAATAAATTTAAAAAATTGTCTGTAGTAAGTTCAATATATTTTTTCAGTCTAGAGAAACATACTAGACAGGTTCCACTGCAGTACAAAGAAAGAATCAGCTGTTTGTGAAGGTACTCCTGCCCACCTGTTGATGCCTCGTGGTGATGATAATAATAATTATTCATTTATTCAGTGAAACATTTGTACATACATAAAATATACATGTTTATAGGATATGTCAATCAGTTCAATGTTGATGTATATTTCATACATATTTTATCCATCCATATTTCAACAAAACAAATTTTTCCCGATGTCAACATTTTTTTTTTCATCGACATCGAAAACTTGACAAAACAAAGCCAATAGTTGTGTTCGTCTGTCATGAACAGAATAGAACTAGAGTACCGGTACACTTGAAGGGGGCGGTGCAACTTGCGTTCAACTCCGTGCAGGGTGCGCTGTGGTTCAGTTCAACTTGGTGTACGTGAGCTAACAATTGCAGACAAACAGTCACCGAGTATCACGAATCACTTGCTGCAAATTTATTTAGAAAAATACCATTTCAACGTTAATGATGGATTTAGTTGTCCTTGATGCGTATGTACATAATAAGAAAGAACAACCACAGATTCAGCCATTTGGCGCTCGTGAAATCTGCTTGCACTACTTTACACCACCTAAACTAGCAGATGTAACTTTTCTTGCACTTTATTACGCTAACTTACTCTAGTTCACTGTACGTTGACAAACAAACAGCCGAGTACAGGTTGTACTGTTCTGTCGTGAGTCTGAAAAACGGCACCGACTTATCAGAGTAAGTTGACGCAGGTTAGTGCAGACAGACGAACACAGCTACTGTTTTCATATAAAGGTAAAAGATGAAAGTTTGAATGTGGCACCACAAGGGCAATCTTACCACCACAAGTCAACAAATTAGAATATTCTTGTATTTCTTTACCAGCTGCGTTGTCGAACCAAAAGGTATGTCATTTGGTGTTATTAGTAGTAGGCATATAGAAATAGTGAAAACTTTATTAGAATTTGTAAGCTATTTTTATAAAATAATTCAATACAATAAAACAAAAACAATAGAAAACTTATTGTATACATATTCAAGTTTCAAAACAATAAGAGAGTAAGAAAGGAAAACCTTTATTGGTCCCTGACTAAATCAAAAAATAGAATAACAATCAATATAAAAAATACATAGATTAATATAGAGAGAAATAGATTAAAAATATTCCATATTAGTACATCAAAATAGAACTGATTGAATTTGTATTTGTATTTGTATTTGTATTTATTGCCGTTTCTTATTAAAGAACAATATTAAAATTGTATAAACATTGTCAGAGATATTAGAAAATAAAATTATAATAATAATACATAAATATAAATAATAGGATAGAATGTAATAGCTTATGTGTCAATGAATTAAACCTGATTGAGAATTAAAATAGTCTTCTATACAATAAAACTTGTTTGTATGTAAGAATTTAATGGTCTCATTTTTGAACTGCTTTCTACTTCTCGAGTCCTTGATGTGGGACGGAAGTCTATTATAAATTCTTCTTCCGGACTGCACTGGTCCCCTGACTGTAGAGTCGAGACGGCAATATTCATGGGCAATCAAGTTAGACCCTCTGGTATTATGGAGATGTTCTATGTTTTCAAAGAGGTCCGGGTTATCTTTGACAAATAAACACACCGACAGTATATATAAACACGGGAGTGGAAGCATGTTCAGTTCTTGAAAACCCAGCCTGCAAGATGATCTGGCTTTTATAATACAAGAAATGTAAAATTTGAAGTGGGATTAAATGAAATAATATGGAGATTTAGTGATTACAAAGTCAAAGTTATTACAAAGTGTCAAGTGATATAGTGAAACGTTAATTATACACATGATTTCTTGAAATTCCAACGGAGTCTTTAAGTGCTCGTGAATTGTGATCACTTGACAATAACATAACATGGGAAGTCAATTTGGGCGTGCTTCCAAGTCCTTCATAAGTCATGGGTTTTTGTAATCGCCCTTTCACTTCCAATAACTCATTGTTTAGTGACCACCTGCTCACTCGTACCCTCATGATATAAAAACATAAAAGTTGAAGGTTTCGTGTTGAATGATGAGTAAAATATTCATCGAAAACTAGAATGAATATGAATATATATATATATATATATATATATATATAGGCCTATATATATAAAAATTTAGTTCTGCTAGCGTATCATATGTTTCAATTTTATTACGGTATTCGGCACTCCAAAAAGTTCCATCATTTTTTTCATTTTTTGTATTTGTGCGTTGAAACTTTAAGATGAGATGTTTTACTTCTAAAATCAATTATCCATTATTCCATAACCTAGCCATCATAATATAATAAATAACGTAGTTGCCTGTTGGTGGGATTGATAAACAACCAACCCATTACCCAACCTTCATTATTCATCATCGTTTGAAATCTAGCCGCTACAATTTATTGCCGTCAAGATGGTACTATTTTACATAAGCACCCACAGCCTTTGTCATTCAGATCTATCTTCTCTGATAGAAAAGAACGATACGAAGCAATAAGGCTGTGTCATTAATACCGCCAGTCATCCCTTTGAGTCATCCAGTCATCCGCCATAAATTAGCGAATGGCGTCTGTTGGTTGACTGTTGAACTTGAAGGTAATTATTTTCTTTGTTACTGTATTCATCATAAGTTCTAGCATTTTAAATCTTGGTTGTAGAAAAATTGATGAGATGAAATATACTCTCATCAACCAGGCCCAAGCCAATCATTATTGAAGCTAAAATTTATAATTTGTGACCATGTGGTTCAGTTGATTACAATGTAGGCCTAGGCCCAAAGTGCTGGAAATTTATTTAGGATTTATTTCTTCATTATCATTCGGATTTTCAACCTTATGCCGTACTAAAAAAGTTTTTGAGTGATTAATTACCTTGGCGACTTCTGTGATGGTGTTTCAGTCAAGGCCTATATCCATATCATTAAGGCAGCACCTATAGAAAGAACACCGCAAACTATAGACACGATTTTCTCGTGTCTCCTACTGTATTAATTTCTATACGCATGATTTACTCGTGACTCCTACGTACAAAACAGCTATAGACACGAGTTTCGCAACACGAGTATCGTGGATAGAGATGCACAAAATACTATAGCCACGAGTATCGGCAAGCCGGCAACGTCGCACTTTACGCGACACGAGAATCCAATACTCGTGGATGCTTGCACATGAAAATCTATAGACACGAGTATTTTACACGACACGAGAATAATCGTACAGCGCATTAAATCGTGTCAGTTTTAAATCGTGTCTATATGATCTACAGCGCATTAAATCGTGTCAGTTTTCTATTAGCACGAGTATTTTGTTGCTCGTTCTTGTTCTACCGCGCCGATCTACCGCGCATTAAATCGTGTCTATAGTTTTCCAAGTAGCTGGATCCACGAGTATCTACCGCGCCGATCAACTGCGCATTAAATCGTGTCTATTTTGTTGCTCGTTCTTGTTCTACCGCGCCGATCTACCGCGCATTAAATCGTGTCTATAGTTTTCCAAGTAGCTGGATCCACGAGTATCTACCGCGCCGATCTACCGCGCATTAAATCGTGTCTATTTTGTTGCTCGTTCTTGTTCTACCGCGCCGATCTACCGCGCATTAAATCGTGTCTATAGTTTTCCAAGTAGCTGGATCCACGAGTATCTACCGCGCCGATCTACCGCGCATTAAATCGTGTCTATTTTGTTGCTCGTTCTTGTTCTACCGCGCCGATCTACCGCGCATTAAATCGTGTCTATAGTTTTCCAAGTAGCTGGATCCACGAGTATTATGTTGCTTGTTCTTGGCCATGTTGCCTGATCATTCTCGTGGCTATAGGCTTTTCAGTGTTAGCATCCACGAGCAAAATACTCGTGTCTATAGATTTTCATATGCCTGCATCCACGAGTCTCGTGTCACGAGAACTCGTGTCTATAGCCACTTCGTATCATTAATATGCGCTAGAAAGGATAGTTTTTCCTCCATTTTGGCTATTGATTTTGTAAGCAACTACTAATTCAATGTCACGGCCATTGAGTTCATGACACATGAGCGAGTGCCTGTTATTGCTTGGTACATAGGCCTACGCCATAGACCTAGCTGAATAAATCCCAGCACTGTACGTAGGCCTATAACTAGGTTTTGGACTGGATCTGTGACTAGATTAGATAGGCATGGGAATGTTCGTCTCACGTGAGAGGACTTCTACAAAGCTCGTGCATATGAACTTTTTGAATGTTTGTTGCAGTGTTGCTTGCTCCATGTGTCAGGTCATTTTTAGGGTGAATCTCTTTGCGTAATGAAAATGTGTTGAATCATGTGTTAATGAAAGGCATCTTCAGTAAAACATGTAGGGATATAGATTCAGTACATAGGCCGAGGTTGCGCCGATTCACTTAAAAAACCGTACACCGAAATAACGTAGCCTAGGCCCTACACCGAAAAAAAAAATCATTCATTTTGCTGTTGAGACCTAGGTCTTGGATTATTTCAAAATTCAAAGTGAATGAAAATATTTTAATAGAAAATAATTATAGGCCTGCTCAATATTTTTATTCAACAAATTAGTCTCCATAGATCTGTCAAATTTCATCTACATTTTTTAACTGTAGTACCTAATGGATCAGTATTTTATCCTACAATTTTAAGGTTTTGAGTAGTCTTTAGTCTTTACACATCGATTGCACTACTTTCCTTGCAACATAAACAACATGTGATCAGTTTTCCTTGATTATATTGCTTAATTAAATGCCCACTGCATTTGAGTTACCACTAGCATTCATTGATTCAATTTATGAAATTCTCTTCGATGTTCATACATGGAATGTAGCCTACATTTTGAATGAATGAATATTAGGGTTTTAAGGCGCTTCAACAGCGAGGTCATTTAGCGCCTGGCCTACATTTTATCAATTAGTTATGCAAATTGTAACACAAATTATTTGACAGCCATCCTGACCACATTAGGAAAGCCAAATGTAATTATAACAGGCAAGCAAGAGTGTAGAATTTAATTGGCCCAATAGTTTTTATTGATTTTGGAGTTTTCATCATAGACATCTTCTATTTATCAACATTCAAATTTTCATTCCACTGGGGATATAGACAAAGACGGGTAAAAAAAAAACTTTTTCAAGATACGGTCTGGATTTTTCCACAGCTGCAGAGCGTGGCGTTGGGTCTAACTAGCTCGATGTTGTCTACGGAATATTACGAGAGCGTATAGTGCTATGTTTCTGAAATTGCAGTTTGTGCTGGCACTCACAAGCCCTGACTCAACACCCTGGCTTCTGATTGGCCCACTGCAACTACAGGACCCTTACCTACATTATTCTATCGATTAGAGGCTCCTCACCTTGGAGATCTGCTGCGGATATGGGTACGAACTGCTTCTGATTGGCCCACTCCAACTACGGACATCACGCTGGCTTCTCATTGGCTCACTTTGACAAATCACTAGCATTATTCACTGGTAAGGACAGGAATTGAGCATGTAGGCCTATTACAATTTTACTTTTCATTGTGTATATTAGATCCTACTTTTCATCCTTAGCCTTAATTGGGGAACAATGATTTTGTATCAAGTTTCGATGTTATTAAAAAAAATATATATTAGTAATGAAGACTTGAACTTGATGGGCATCATGCATGAAATATTTCCAAGTTGTTCCATGGTGATCAGCAGCTAAAAATCAGTGTATCATCTTGTAAAAATCTTGAGAATATAAACTAATTGCACCAAAAATTATTAAAGAAATACCATATTTTGAGATGGTCATGTCTTGGTTTTGGATAAATCACATACAGTGAAACACTGGAACCTCTGTGCATTGTTCCCGATCCATCGTTTTCCTTCTTGTGACATTCATTTTTTCTTACCCTAATCTCATAAGTCATAAATCAATGTTGAATATTCCTGGATGGATCGTTTTTTGCATGGATGATTCCATTTAAAAGTTTAGTTGAAAAGACAATTAGTTTGTTTACGTCTAGTGGCCATATGTCAAGTTGTCCATGCTAACCTCGGCTACGAACTGAATCACTTGTTTTTACTTCTGTTCTTCACTGAAGAATTGTGCGATTAATTGGTTACTAATGCAACTCTGTGTTTCCGTTGTCGTTGGAACAGGTTGGTATTGGTAGGACAACCTGGCCTTGCTTACGAGCCATGAAATGTGAAGGAATGTTGATCTTTGAGGAGTCGGATTGGGTGTAGGATATGTTTTGTGTTGAAATGACATCGTGACTAGTTTTATGGTTCCAGCCTAATCGAAATTATTGCTGCGTTCAGAGATCCCAACAGTATTATCTTGTAATAATTCAGAAACTGGCTCATTATTCATTTATTAATATTGGGTTCAACGACGCACTGTACTGATGACTAAGATTTATTGGTGTCAGATGAATGATATATGAGAATGAGATGATGTGATGTAATTCACTCCATAAAGTCTGCTTTGTACAGGAATCCTTACCCTTCTGATGCTGCAGAATTTGAACATCATTATTCTATTTCTCATGTTGAACACATAAAATCCTTCACTTTTAAATTTGCGCTCCCGATACTGACGACTAGAGGCATTTCTAACAAGTGTGGAAACAAACTGGCTTTACCGAGACGCATGGCCGAGTGGTAACACACTGAACCGTCATTCGGGAGACCGGGGTTCGATTCCCGCAGTGGTCAACCATCCTGAAGAGTTTTTTTGTAGTTTCCCTCTGTCGTTCAGGTTGATACTGGGATGGTTCCTTACCAACAGGCCACGATCGACTCCTTCCCACCATCCAAAACACCTAATAGAATAACCTTTCATCTCATCATCCACCGACGCCAATAGATCTCTAGCCATCAGTATAGTGCGTTGCTAAAACCCAATATTAAAAAAATGGCTTTCTTTCAGGCATGCAACTTCACTTGGTTCTATGCACTGCTATCTACTGTAATGTTCTAGTGGGTTGACCAGACCCTGGTTTGGGGGAAAACAGAATTGCTAACGCTTGAATTTAAATAAATCTATATTTTTTGGAATTTTTGTTCTGTTTGACAAGAGAAAATTGGCTTATTTTATGGTTGCAATTCCTACAGATTTCCAAAAAATTGATTTAAAACATTAGAACATGGTAATTTTGCGCAAAATTTGTGTTCAAACACTAAAAGTGTACCTAGAGTTTCGTATAATAATTTGAATATGGCTCCATTTCGTGAAAACAGTTGGAAATTTCGTGTAAAAAGCATAAATTTACAAAAATCAAGGGTCCCTAATGATACACACTGCATGAAATATTTGTACTTGTTTTATTTTGTATCCGCAATCTAACGACCAGGTTCAATGTTGTTTACAAGCTCATGTCCTATTGTTGCAGGTGGTTGTCGCAGCTGATAGTCTCAGCGCACTCGTTCGAGCCCGCAGTTCAAGGCCGCTGTCGACTTCAGGGTCATGACGGAGCTCAGTTCAACCAGTGCAGCAATCAAAGCTGTGACGTCAGGCAGCCTAACAAGCTGCTGAGCATTGATCGCTTCGATTGCTGCATTGGCATCACGTCAGCATACATCAAGAAGAAAAATACTCTTTAGACAAATTACTTGTGATGACATGATTTATTGATACAACTTGTACAGAACAATTAATAAACTGATAGTAAGTTACAATGATATGATGTGTTCTTTCTCGTGATTATCCTGTGGCTCCCAGTATTCTCCATGCAACATTCTCCTATCATCGTGGGTACCCCGTCCGCGCCGCAGAAGGGGGCCAAGGTCAAAGGGAATGGATTTTAGATGCATGACCTTGAACCATTGCACGCGGAGGTCCACGTAGCTGAGGTAGCTACTTGAACCTCACAAACGCTCGAGTACGAGGTCTTTACTAAAACCCATCCAGCAATCTTAGATGGCGGTCCGACGTGTGACAATGTACCCTTGAATGCAAGACAGGCTCACTTTCATGAGTCTATCTCGCACGAAAGAGTACAAGGTCTCGCCGAGCAACCATCCAGACCTTTGGCCTTGGCCCAGCCCTTTACCCACGGCTTAGGTGCAGGCCCTTTAGCCACGGCCCAGGTGAGAACAGGCACCAGTGCTCATGGGTATCAGGTTTCTTTAAGCTCAGGGCAACAAGATCCCTACTCGGAGCAGTAGTTTATTAACGTGACATTACCTGGTCATTACTGTCAGTTGTTGAACTCTAGGCCGACAAAACACCATTCTGAGCTTTGATCGAGTTGGTTTGAGACAACAGGGCTGATCAGACCACGCTAGGCTGGCCTACCCGGCTCAGGGATCATTTTATAACAGGCTGAATCACCACCTGGTTGCGGCACGGACGGGGACAGTTTACCCACATATCGGTGCATCTTACCCAACTAACTCCTACATACTAAGTAAGTACAACGCACGACACGCCACGGGATGAATCTTCAAGGTAAGCTGTAGCCTGCAAGCAACAAAGAAGTTACATTGAAGTGAATAACTTACACATGACTCAATCAATTTCATAATTTTCAATTGATTATGGTCTATAAAAAGCTACTTCATGTTTCCATCAAATCTGAGAAAAATCCAATTTAAGAAATTGAAAATATACAAAGTTATTTTTGGCTTTAAAATCTTTAAATTAAACTTCATCTCGAAACTGAGACTTGATTTGTGTTCCAATTTGATTAATCTACACATACATATCAACAGTATTGAGAAATTGAACAAAAAATATCAAGACACAAAAAAATGCCAAAATGGTAAGGGTTTTTGACACTAGTTTTCGACCTTACGCAATTAATTTCTATGAACTGGTAAAACCTACAATGGTCTAGTATTTTTTTATGAGTACAACTTCAGGATTTCTAAATCATCAGCAAAATTTTGCTATGCTTGCTCCAGTTGTTTCCAAGAAAAAAGTGTGGGAATTACCAAAGAAACTGATACTTTCAGTGGGTTCTCAAAACGAAGTTTCAAAATAAAGACATTTCTAAAAATACATTTAGATATTCTGAGATAGGAATTGATTTCAGAGTAGAAAATATTTTTCTGTGAATTTTAAAACCAAAATCAACATCAGAAATCAAATTTGAAAAAAGTGGAAAAAATATCCCGAATTTTGATTTGGCTCAAATTATGTAGGTCGACAAAAGGACATTCGAAAGAGTTATATCTGTTGAAATTTTACACGCAAAAAATCTTTTCAAGTAATTACAAGGATTCTAAAATTCTATATAGGCCCCTGTAGGTTAAATATACGAAGTTCATTTTTGATCTGAAATCTTTAAATTCAACTCAATTTTGAAACTGAGACCTGATTTGTGTTCTAATTTGATCACTCTACACATACATAACTACAGAATTGAGAAACTGAACAAAAACTTTCAAGTCACAAAAAAAAATTGCCAAAATGATAAGGGTAGTGGACACTAGTTTTTGACCTTTCGCAATTAATTTCTATGAACTGGAGAGGCGTATGACGTTCTAGTATTTTTTTATGAGCATGAATTCAGGATTTCTAAATCGTTGGCAAAATTCGCTACGTTCACCCCAGCCATTTCCGAGAAAAACGTGTCAGATTTACCGAAAAAAGCACATTTTCAAGCGAATTTCAGAACAGACTTTTGAAAGATCAATACTTACACAATTATGTTTGGATATTCAGATATATGAATCAATTCTGATGAAGAAAATATTTTTTCGGAAATTTTAGAACCAAAATTGAAGTCAGAAATCAAATTTGAAAAAAGTGAAAAAAAATAATCGTAAATTTTGATTTTGCTAAAATTTTGTGGGGCGACAAAAGGACATTCAGAAAAGACAAATATGAAAGAATTTCACCCCAAAAAAATCTTCTCAAGTAATTACAAGCAATCTAAAATTCTATATCTAAGCCCCTATATGACAGATATATACCAAGTCTATTTTTGCTCCAGAATTTTTAAATTCAACTCAATTTTGAAACTGAGACCTGATTTGTGTTCTAATTTGCCCACTCTCCACATACATAACTACAGAATTGAGAAATTGAACAAAAACTTCCAAGTCACAAAACAAAATTGCCAAAATGATAAGGGACACTAGTTTTTGACCTTTCGCAATTAATTTCTATGAACTGGAGAGACGTATGACGTTCTAGTATTTTTTTATGAGTATGAATTCAGGATTTCTAAATCGTTGACAAAATTCACAACGCTCACCCCAGCCATTTTCGAGAAAAACGAGTCAGATTTACCGAAAAAAGCAAATTCTCAGGCAAGTTTCAGAATGAACTTTTAAAATAATGACATAGGCCTATGTAAATTAGGTTTTAATATTCAGATAAAGGAATCAATTCTGAGGTAGAATTTTTTTTTTGTACATTTTAAAACCAAAATTAACATCAGAAATCAAATTTGAAAAAAAGTCAACAAAAATAATCATGAATTTTGACTTTGCTCAAATTTTGTGGGGCAACAAAAGGACAAATTCCAAAGATCTAAATCTGTTGAAATTTCACTAAAAAAAAATCTTCCCAAGTAATTACAAGGATTCCAAAATTCTATGTATGACCCTATATGACAAAATAAAATATATACCAAGCTTATTTTTGTTCTACAATCTTTAAATTGAACTCAATTTTGACGATTTGACTACTGACAGTGACTTGATGAAATACAAGTAAGCCTATCTGCAAAGAACGAGAATCCCCAAGAGTAACAAACTCACGTGCGAGTAGTCGCCTCCTTGGCATTTCTCCTCGTCTTCTTCCTTCCTTCTTCAATCTGGTCTCCTCCCTGCGTCATCTTCAAATAGAGGAGCGGATAACTCCTTGGAATTTCTCCTCGTCTTCTTCCTTCTTTCTTCAATCTGGTCTCCTCCCTGCGTCATCTTCAAATAGAGGAGCGGATAGCTCCTTGGAA
This sequence comes from Brachyptera risi, assembly GCA_964007535.1. Classification (NCBI taxonomy): domain Eukaryota; kingdom Metazoa; phylum Arthropoda; class Insecta; order Plecoptera; family Taeniopterygidae; genus Brachyptera; species Brachyptera risi. The sequence goes on from OZ023337.1 coordinate 29,465,986, forward strand.
TCTCTCGTCTTCTTCCTTCCTTCTTCTTCAATATGGTCTCCTCCCCGGCCGCGTCATCTCCTTCAAGTAGAGGAGCAGACGACTCCTTGACATTTCTCCTCTTCTTCTTCTTCAATCTGGTCTCTTGTCGGTATCATCTTCAAATAGAGAAGCGGATAGAGTCTCGGGCATTTCTCCTCGTCTTCTTCCTTCCTTCTTCTTCAATATGGTCTCCTTCCTCCATGATCACCTTCACATAGGCCTGTAGAAAAAAGTATAGCAAGATGAGATGCAAGGTTATTTTAGGAGTTATTCTGGACAGTCAGAAGGGTCAAGAGATTGTGGTCTGTTATTAAGGAACCATCCCAACTTGATCACTCTAACGACAGATGGAAACCATGATAAACTTCTTGACAGGATCGTAGAGAATGGAACTCTGGCCTCTTGAATGACAGCTATGCGCGCTAGCAACTGATCCACTCATCTCGATCAAATTAAAAATTGAAACTTTCTGATGAAGGAATTCTCATGCAAAAAAAATATCACGCAAACACTTTTACCTATAGTACCATTGTGTTTGTGGTGAACCTATATGACCCTATATGCTAAGTTTATTGTAGTAGGCCTAGGCTAGGCTATATGCATTGATTTTAAAGACAACTTAGGACACTAACCTAGCCCCAAAGGCCATGGCAATGGCTATGCTAATGAACAGGCCTTGGCCCTATAGGCCTACATAATTATTGTATTATGGTTGTCAAATTACCTACTGGCTACTGACCTTTATGGTTATAGTTTAACGAAGGTCCTACGTTTAGCAACTCGACTTTTAATCATAGCAGGTGTTGTGCTAAATATTGATACAGATGAAAAACAAAACAGACAAATATCTCGAGATTGGCATCTGTTTGTAACACTGACTGACGTCACAACTCACAACGTTCAATGTTAGGTTAGGACACGTGGTTAGGATGAACTTGTTTTGGGGAAATTCAAATTCTATTGAAGTCTCAAGAGTTATTTTTTACTAGAAGCACTGAGTACATAAATACCCCACTTGATGTATACTAGAAGTAGGAAAGTGAAAAAAAAGATTCATAAGATACGAAAATTCACGTTAAAAATATTGCAAAACATGATTTTGTTTCCCCAGTTCAAGGCTAGGTGGAAGAGTGGCAATTCCAAAACTCGCGTCTTGTTGTTTAAAGATACAAGACAAATAAAGACATAGCTAGCTATCTATTATAAAGCTAATGAATATAAGCAGCTTCATTTTAACTTGGAAAAAACTTTTGGATGCACTCCACTGTTCAGAAAAAAAATTATACCTCAATTGGATGAGCGAAGCGAAGACTCAATTTCGCCATACCCAAAAAAAAAGTGACTTTTTTTATTGTTTTTGTGTTTGCGCTCCACAGGTTAGACAAAAATTCAAAATCAGTTGAAACTTGGCATACACAAGTGTCATTATCTAATTCGATACTGTATAGTTTTGAGGCGCGATCGGTTGAACCACTTCTGAGAAAACTCATTTTAAAGTTTTCAAAAATCCCATTAGAATAACCCAGAGGAAAATATTCGTAACATAATTTTCATCCAAAACATTTCAAATTCTCAGGGAATTTCAATATAATAATTATACACATTATTCGGAACTTTCACTCAAATCGGATCAGCCGTTTTGATGTAAAAATATATATAATGTAATTTTTGTAAATCATTCAAAGCTATTAACACGGTACCGGTAAATGAAAAAAATACATATTTATTGACATCATTCATAATATCAAGAGCTCGAATTTTGAATGAATGTTAAATGATGATGTCAATATACACTTAATTTTATTTATCAAATGTTTCATACATGTACTCGGCTATTTGAATTTTGTTGATAAACAATTGAAATTGAATAATAAAAGACAAATCCAACAGAACGGGAGAGCTAGAACCGAGAAGAGAATCAACACCACACACACACACACACACACACACACACACACACACACAGGAAGTTGTCTTCGAACCTTGTTGTGAGCCTCTGCATATTCAGTCTACCTGGATCTGCAAGTTGAGTGACAAGACATTCTCTATCTCTCTCTAACAAGGTAGCTTCATCAGAAGTCTGCAGCATTACCCTACCAACTGATTAAAAATACTTTAAAAATCAATTCAATTTATAAAGTGTTCTGGATGAGTTGAAATAAAAAAAAAACCACATGTCCTTGGAAATATAGTTACTGATGTACACACGAAAAACCATTTTTTGGGGTCGAAATATTTCAAGTTTTTGCTCAGAATAGTGGTACTGGCTTCTATCAATTTATTCTGACCGTAGCTCTATCAGAAAATAATTTTGAAAAATTCAGACACTTTACTATGGGAAGCTCGTTCAATTCTCTTGGACACTGACTATCTATATTTTCTGTAACTGTCAGTTTATTACTCATCGCTACAAAAGTGTTTTTCCAAGACAGTGCAATTGGACTCTTTTTCCCATGAAACAACCTTAAGGTGGAAGGTGGAAGAGGGGTTGTGAGACCAAACCTCGCTCTTTTTGACTGTATTTTACATGTATGAATAAAGACTTGACTTATCTCAGGCATTAAATGACCTCGCTGTCGATGTGTTTTAAAGCCCTAATATTCATTCAAAGACTTACCGGTATCTATCTATCTAAGCTTGGTATTGATATTTACCAAAATTGGTAGGACCGCTTTTGCGAAAAAATATTACGAAAATTCTGCATACGAAGCACAAGGACCCAGCATTAATTCAGAGTGTATAAACTATAAAGTAGGGTTACTATATGATGAAATAATTGCAAACAATATCGAAATCTTCATATCGCACATTTTTTCAATCGATAATCCAAAATTGAATAATTATAATACTGTACTGTAGATCACCTGCTCTCGGTCTCTCACTGAATGAGTGGCTGTAAGACTCGAGCTTCTAGCAACCATTTGACATATCTGGCAGCAGTGTGTATTATTGAAGCTACTTACCATTTTTGAGTCAATATCAAATCGTGATCAGGTATAACGACATACTTTGATGATGATAAAGACTAAAGAGATTATATTGGTAATGGTAGATAGTACTGTAGTCCTTAGTAGCATTGTCAAATGTAATTATCCTAGGTGCAACAAAACTTTAAATAGTGATGAACTAATGATCATATGCATGAATCATTTGGACATTGATTGATTAACACTAAAGCTGTCCATCCATTAAGCAGTTATCGTTAAATTTTGCTTAGCGGGGAGAGAAATCTCTTACCTTTAAAACCAATATGGTCGTAGAATTAAAATAAGAGCATAAAAATAGTTTACATATGACAGAACACAGAGCTGGGGAATTAATTTAATATTGTACTTCAACGAAATTACCAATCTAGTTTTAGTTGACCTATTCTAAAATCTAAATTGTTTCATTGAAATTATTGTTTACTGAGACAAGTGGTCAAGTGGCTAGCACACTGAACCATCAATCAGGAGAGCGAGGTTCAATTCCTACCACGGTTGATCATCCCACGACAGGGTTTTTTCATGGTTTCGCTCCGTCGCTCAGGTCAATACTGGGATGGTTTCTTAACAGGCCATGACCGACTCTTGATGATTATTCATAAAGAAAGAACAGTAGCTTACCGAGATTTATGACTAGAGTTAGGCCTAGTCATAGTTGAGAGAACGTAGATAGAGATGATAAGTACACAAGAGATTCTGACGTTTCGGCTATTGCCTTGGTCACAGTAGATTATTGTTTGCTCAACGACCCCACCAACAACTAGGTTATACGGGGGTACGAATGAGCAGGTGATAATGAAACTGTAAGGTGATGATGAGTGAAAGGTTGTTAACAAAAACCTGCAATGCCTTATGCGGGAGTCGAACCCATACCCAACTGTGACCTCAGTTGACCGAGCTACCTAGGGTGGCTCGACCGCCTTCTTCCCACCATCCAAACCCATCTAATAAAATGTCTTATCAGCTCATTCTACATATCATTCAACGGCACAAATAGATTTTGGTCATCAGTACAGTACGTCGTTAAACTCAATATAAATGAATAATGATAATTATTATTAATTATTGTCTTTATATTAGGGCAGAACTTCTGGACGTCATTTTTTACGATCAGATTAAATTAGGCCTACTTATTTGCAAATACTAACACGTCAATTTTTTTTCACAACTTGAAAGAACACTGATAATTCACTTAGTATTGTTGTATGGCACATCAAGACGCGAAGCGGTATCTCTCATTCATATACTGAAGTCATATACTGCTACTTACCTTATTTTAGTTTCGAGTAATACAAGCTAGATTAATTTCAGTGAGTACGTACACAATGATTATTTATATGATGTTTATTAGTACAAAAATACAAATTGTTAAAACTATACCAACGACAATATGCAACAATTTTACAAAGCTAAGCGTAATATTATATGATACATACACAGCCTAAAATATATAGATACACATTCTGTTAGCTGGGAAAGTTCAGCCACTTTCAAGGTCAATGAATGACAATTTAAAAAAAGTCCACGATTTTTGGCAGTCAAAATGTTTGTTTTAAATACAACATACTCTTGGTTACCCTTTTTATTAATGTAGCTGCATTGGGTGTCCGTAGTAAGAGCTCAAAGCTAAAAAATGTAGAAAAGTATGCATTGTAAAACCTTCTACACAACGGACACTTTGGAATTATGAAACAAACTTTCAGATTCACGCGTATCATTTTTAAACCTTTCGTTGACGACAATCGAAGTATATTATATTATAACAATAATGTGCTCAGTATATATGATATGTATATCAGAATTATTTGAAGGAGGTTAGTTAAGAGGACACACACATATGGTATGACGTGGTTAGAAAAAGCGAGTGAAAAGAAAAAATAGTTTGTATTATCGAGTTGACCATAATATTACTAGAATAGTTCAATGTATAAATAATAGATATGAAAGAATAGTACCGATAGGTCTAATAATATAAATAATAGTTTATTACTGTAATGGTAAAAGGGTTATGAAATAAGGAGCTTAACAAAATATTGTGCAGATTTAAAAGAAGGTAATTATAGTTTCGTTAAGAGCCGAGTGTAAACTAACTAGACCAACACAGCCCGCGGTGTTTGCTCATAATATGGCCATTATAAAATCTCGCATTTTTGCCCCCGAATCGACATAGATTTTAAATTTTGACATATTTCAATCAATGTTCGATATCAATGAAACTCCAATATCGTTGGAGAACATTTTGTCGAACGGAAACACATTCAAACATTAAAATAACTTCTTTCAAACCAAACGGTATCCCTACTAAGAATGCAATCTGCTAACAATATAATAATGTGAACCACCTTAAAAATACAAACGTAGCCGCCCACAAACGATCAAGTAAATTTAAATATAATATCCAGTCAACGTTATATAATATCCAGTCAACGTTACATAATATCCAGTTAACTTATATAATACCCAGTTAACTTTGGTGATACACTCTATTACACTATCGTGGCAAAATACCATGTAGGACGGATAAAGGAGTGAAAAATTGGCACTCATAGGCCCAAGTTAAAAAAAGTCCTTCTTTACAACCAACCATCTGACCCGATTTATAGATAACCATCAACTCACATTATTACAACTATGAAAAACAAAGACTGAATCTTCTTAAGATAACATTTTAAATCTAGGCTTATAGGCCTAGCCATGAAAATACCAGAGCTTTATTCTAACTGTTATTTTTTCAAGTTTAGTAAAATTGGTAAGTGTACCCATTACAAAACACGAGTTTCTCACAGAATAGTACGTTGAAATCTCACAGTCCTAATAATCAAATCTTAAGCCGAATCCACATTCACATTCTTTCAGCTAAAATTACTCGAGACAATTTAAAAGAAAATAATGTCGGCAGTTAAAACATTCTGTACTGAATAAATGACACAACAGCGACAAATGAAAAGATGCACAAAAATCTAAATTAATAGTGACATAAAAATCAAAATTACAAATATATAAAAGTTAAAACTGTCCACCGCTCAGATGAGGAACGGCAGCCCCCTAGCTGGGGTGAACCGTGGAGTCCTCGATGCCGGAGTCCGGGTCGACGTGGGGGTCCTGAACGTCTCCTGGGCGGGTAGCCGCAGCCGGGGGATCCCGGTCGCGGGGCGGCCGGATGAGGCGGGGCAAGCGACTGGCGTGCGTCGCGCCACGGACAGGGTCGCAGGCGTGCGCCGTCCCACGGGCGTGTAGCGCGCCACCGACATGGGCGCAGGCGTTCGAACGCCCGGAGTGGGCGGCCGCCTGGCGGGTGTGTTCGAGTCGAGCGGCAGATGCTTGGTAGAGCTGCGACACGACTTGGGTATGTGGTCCTGAAATGACCAACGAGACGAGATTCAATTGACGTAGGATTCTGGGACGAGATCGTCAATCAGTCGACATCGGGTTTCCAATTTCGATTTTTTCTTGTCGTCCGATACAATTTTCCCAACTGACCAATCACAAGCCAGTATTCACCTAAATAACATGGCGGTACGGTGTCGTGATTATTGACTCGACTCAAACTTCGTTGGCCGAAACTACGATTTTACCGGAAGCTACACTCACATTCCTCACATTTGAAGAAGCCTGCGACTTTGAAGGTAATGAAGGCTATGGCTATGACGTCACGAAAACGTTACAGCGAAGTGGAAACAGGCATGACAAAAATCGTACCGAAATCGTGTCGGACGACAAAGAAAAAATCGGAACTGGAAACCCTGCTTTAGAGGGGTTGTAATTTGATGACTGTTTTTTTGCGACTTATTTTTTCCAATAACATCGAAACCTAATACAAAATCATTGTTCCCCAATCAAGGCTGTGGATGAAAGTGTGATCGTTTGGACAGGACGATCTTACCACCCCATTTTAATTATTGTAATTGATGAAAAATAAAGTAAAAATGAGATGTTTGTATTTATAAGCAATAGAAAGTCGACAGTAGAAACTACGTCTTGTATATGTTTTACGTGTAATTATTTGGATTTCAACCAGGGTCGTTATTCTATAACTCTGAAATGAAAGCGGCTCACATTCGTTTTATTTTTTTTCATTTCATTTGCAGTTATAGAATAAGAATCAAGTCAGCATTTTTATCAATACAGTGAAACCTCTAGTTTTTCAAAGGAAACGAGGGAAAGATGACCAAACATGCAGGAAACTTCAACTCCGGTTACATGGGAGTGCGATGGGAATAAACGAACGACAGAAGCAGGAAAACGATGGATCCAGAGACCAAGAACTTCACGCATAAAGCTATTGTTTGCGGTGCACCGAAGTTTCACCGTGTCACTCAAAACCACAGTGGAACTTGTATGTATTGTGCCTAAGAGACCGGGAAATCAATATCAAACATGCAGGAAAACAATCCATCAAAAAAATGTAGCATTTTGGTTTACATTTTGGAAACTGAAATACTTTTATCTATGGCAGAAAATTATGGTCACAGACAGTGCAGTCCTGGTGTTGAAGTTCATAGGTTTTGAATAATTAAAATGGGATGGTAAGATCGCCCTTGTCGTGCCCCGTCCAAACGATCTTACCTTACATCTACAGCCTTAATTGGGGAACAATGATTTTGTATCAAATTTCGATGTTATTGAATATATTTTTCTTTGACTATGTGTATGAGTAGGGTGTAACAAAATATATTATAGAAGGGAGAAAACGATAGACCTGGGATGAATAGAGGTTTCACGGTAGGCCCACTCGAATGAAAATGTTTTTGGAAGTGAAAATAAAATTGAACCTTCGACAAATAAAAACACATTCTTGTTAACAAATGATTACATCCAAATAATACAAGCACAATCATAACATGTCACCATTTTACAGCATTCGACTATAAACAGTTGAAACATGAAATCCACAAAAATAAAACCGGGAAAAAACAAACTACATTAATGAAGAAAAACGGAAAAGGCATTTTTTTTTGTTAAAGGTTTGTGATGTCCTTTAAGAAACCATCCCAGTAAACCCTTAGCGACAGAAGGTAACCACGGAAAACCTCCGTTAATAGTTAACCACGGCGGAGGCCTGAGCAGCGACCGATGTGGGCTTTCGAGAACAGACACAACACACAATGTTCGGAAAAGAGAAAGTAACCCGGCATTAGACACGTAGTAATCTACTTCATCACAGTTTCAGATCAACACACAGAACAAGAACATAAGAATTGGGTGAAAGGGAAAGTAAGAACAGCAGCTTACCAAGATTCATGAGTAGAGAAAGGCCTACTCATAGTGGAGAGCCTGTTGATGGAACACAAGACATGAAAAGTACACACGAGATTCTGACGTTTCGGCTATTGCCTTGGTCACAGTAGATTAGAGAATGACTAACTGTGACCAAGGCAATAGCCGAAACGTCAGAATCTCGTGTGTACTTTTCTTCTCTGTGTTCTATCTACGAGCTCTCCACTATGAGTAGGCCTTTCTCTACTCATAAATCTCGGTAAGCTGCTGTTCTTTCTTTCCATTTCACCCAATTCATATATTCAGCCTCAGGCTATTTTCCTGTACACACCAGAACATGATGTATGTCAGACTTTACTAACCGATTACAAACGTGCTCTGTTGCAAGCGAGGCTGGCAAACTGACTGGAAAAGAAAACATCCTTACCAACGAGCAACTAATCAAGAGTATGGTAGGCTACTTTGATTGTATATTTCAATCTGGGCAGGTTTTAAACACAAACTTGGTACTTTTTAAATAGATGAACGTTTTCGTAGACTTGATAAATTTGCTTAAAATACCAGTACCGGTACTTTAATTGTATGCTTCAAACTTATACATACGACCTAATATATATTTAGAGGTGTTTGTTTTTCGTAAGCTGCAAAATGTTGTTTATGATTAAGAAATAATAATATATATCATCAAACTGTGTGGAGATTGATTGATGACTATACAACCACCCAGGAGACTGTTATCCTAAAGTTGTAAAAATAAATAAAATAAATAAATAAATATAATCATGTTTTGATAAATTCTTAACTGATTAATATAATTTCCAAGTGGCAAAAATATGCGAAATGTGCATAAATTTGCTCATAACACCAAAATCAATTCAACTGCTGAATATTCCATGAAAAATTTGTTTTTGGAATGTTTTATCATGAAAAAGCATGATTTTTCCCAAATTTCATTTTAAAAAAACCTGACAAGTGAGTTGTTCACTGATTCATGCACGCTTGTGTTGTGTACGCGGTCTGACCTTGACGACCACGAGACCATGAAGAGCTCGAAACATTCGTTTGGCCGAGCGCCAATGGAAACGAGACATTTGACGTTCGAGCGTTGTCGAAGCAGCCGAGAAGAAACGATCAGTGAGGAGACTGTGTTGAGAATCCTCTCGACCGTTTCTCACTCGTACTTCCGGCCGGCAGCCTAGCTTTCTCTCGTGCGCAGTATGAAATTGACTCGATACTAACCGGGAAGAGTGATGCCGATATCACTGTTATTTAGTATTTAGGGAGGCTAGTCAATTCGACTCGTAGCCTAGAACGAGGTTTTGGAATAACAGCTGACTGTTTAATGACTGTAGTACGGTATCAGAGTATATAAAGGATAATACAGTAGAACCTCTATTCTAAGTTTCTCGTTTATACATTCATTACATTTATAAGTTTCATTTTTTGATCCAACCTATATGCTCCACATGTTAAATAGATCAAGTTTTTCACGTTGATACATTTTTTTAGTCTGTCCCCTGGAAAACGTATAAAAGAGGCTCCACTGTGGCACAATAGACCAATTAGGAAATTGGCAGAGCGGTCTATGCAGGTGAATTGGAGACGTCGGTAGCTCGGTCAGCTTACGTTGGAATTCGAATTACCGAGGGTTTACGGTATGCAAGTAGTGAACGGAGATGCGCAAGACTCGGAAGCGGGCGACTGTTCCCACACGACGTCACACGTCTAGTCACACGTCCCGCATGCGGTTGCGATATCGCATCGAAAATGTTCATGTAAGGCCAGCTTAAGAAGCCAATCATAAAGCTTAAGCTTGATTGGATGCATTCGATCAAAGTTTGAAAAATTGTTCGTGGCGAGATGACCGCAATTTGAAGTCCAAGTCTGGCATCGTCAGCGCTCAAGAGCAAACGGCTTCACGTGCTCAGCGCATGTCGCTCAAAGCAGAAGAGTAAACGTATCTTTACGCATTCCATTTGTCTTGAAACAAGCATGAAAGTTGAGAGCGTCAAAAGCGTTTGATTTACCTGGAAGTCTGTGTACGAGGTGAGATTGGCAGCACTTGTTCCCGCGCAGGACAAGACATCCGGTTGGGCGTTGAGATTCCTCGTGTTGTTGAATATCTTGCGTGCAACCTGGAATCGCAACAAAACGTATTGCATGGTGTTTTACGTGGGTGCCTGATCGGGATTCAGCACCAGTGATGATAACAGATTAATCGGCAATGTGCAAGCATTTTAGATTTAATTTTGATCCACACAAAACGAATTATATTTTCAGCAGATTCAATAATGTGGCCAAAATTGTTCAACGAAATTGTTTTACAAAAAATGACAATGACTCGGTGGCGGCAATCAAACCGAGACCCAATCTACCCTCACCCAACAGTCACACGGAGTAAGCGTGCTTCCACCGAGCTACCAGTGAAAGAATTTATAACCAATTGTCGAATCTTCTGCATGAATTTTTTTCTGGTTCCTTGGAAAACTTTATCAATTTGTGCGATAAAGCAAGACAATAGATATGCTATCAAGACAGTTCTCATTTATGGCAGAACAAGAATGAATTAATTAGGTAAAAGAGAAAGAAAGAACAGCAGCTTACCGAGCTTTATAAGTAGAGATACGCCTACTCATAGTGGAGAGCTCATTGATAGAACAGAGATGATCATGTACAAACAAGTGAGATTCTGACGTTTAGGCAATTGCCTTGGTCACGGTAGAGTAGACAGTGATGATGATGAAGGCTGCTTGCTCAAGAAGGTGTTGGATAAAGTGGGAAGGGGCAGAGAGGTAGGGAGGGGGGGGGAGACTGATGTGTCAAAGGTGTGAAGTACAAATTGCAGAGTGAGGCAGGACTGGGAGTGTGTACATACATTTCATTCTCGTTTTAACATGGGCGTGAATTGTCAAGGTGGTACAGTGAAACCTCTACGCATCGCTCCCGGTTCTATCATTTTCATTCTTTTATCATTCATTTTGTTCTGCCGTACCCCCACATAACAAATGAAAACTTTTCCTGGATTGGTCATTTCCCTGCACGGATGGTTTTCTTTTTCTGGTCCCTTGAAAAACTATAGATAGAGGTTTCACAGTACAGTGAAACCTCTATGCATCGTTCCCGGATCCATCGTTTTCCTGCTTGTATCATTCATTCTCTCCCCACTCCCATATAATCAATGTTAGTTTCTCCTGGATGGATGGTTTTCTTCATCTGGCCCCTTGAAAAACGATGGATAGAGTTTTCACAGTACATCACTTGTCAACGGCAATCGTGAAGAAGACCAACCTTCTTGACTCTAGACTGAGCGTCTACCTTTTGCTGGCCACTCAATCGACGTACCGGTCTGGCCGAGCTGAGGGTGGACGAGCCCGGGACCACCCTGCCGCGTTTCAGGGCCTTGGCGGTGGACTCGGGGGTCTGGCCGATCTTACGCTTCATGCTGACGCCCGCCCTCGTCGTCGCCGACAGCCCGTCCACGTTCGACTGGTTCCGCATTTTCTGCACACACACACACACACACACAATGATTAGAACAAGTTGATTATATAGTATTTTTAGTGTTGTCATTCGATGTGAAAAGTACAATTGATAGGGACATGTAAACATAGCTTCTATTTCTTGTTTTCATAGCATACGTGTTTTCAATACGTGCCCATTTCATTGTCCATATTATTTTGTATTGTTGAGATTTTACTATCTGGACACAAGCTATCCCTTTGGTTACGTCTGACAGCCGAACGTTGGCAGAAATACCCGAATAATACAGCACAGTTCAAAGAAGTCTCTAGCAGGTATTTTTCAGGTAAAACACCGCGGAAAGGTTGAAAAAAAAGGTTAAAATTACACAACTTCATTTGAGTATGAACTTTTTTTCCAAAATCGATATTTAATTGATCCCCGATTTTGAGAATTGATGTCATCACTAGTTTAGAGGCGTGCCAACGACGAGGTTATTTCCCTCCTACGCGTAATAACTAATACGATGAGCGAGATTTCATATGACATGTAGGTACTGGAAAGCTATACACACAAATTGAATACATTACTTCAATGTCTTCCTGATTCACCTATTGATAATTCTTCACGATCTTATTGGTTTTACCAGTTCATCTTTCTTCATACGTACTTACAAAATTTAATAATTAATAATAGAACATTTCAACTCTGAATGCAAGCTAGAGGATCCTTACCCGTGCCATCTTCTGCCTCTCCTTGTTTTCTTTGTGGGAATCCCACATCTCCTTCAGGAAGTCGTCGACCTGCTGGCCGTCGATGGTGAACGCTCGACCAGTTGTCGCCTCGTAAGATTTCAGGTGCTGCTTCAACTCTTTCTCAATCTTCGGAAGGTTCTGAAATCACCACAAGTTTACCACCTCGTTACTTTTCTTGCACTCTACATCATCGTCCATCACGAAACTATCCCCAACTAATAAGTAGAGGTACAGTGAAACCTCTATGCATCGTTTTTCATTGGACCAGGAAAATAATAACGTCCATACAGGAAAACCATCCATCCAGGAGAATTCAACGTTGAATTTATATGGGAGTGGAGTGAGAAAAAATGAATGGTACAAGCAGGAAAACGATGGATCCGGGAACGATGCATAGACGTTTCACTGTACAGTAAACCTCAATGCATCGTTCACGGATCCACCGTTTTCCTGCTTGTATCATTCATTTTTTCTCACTCCACTCCCAAATGATCAATGCTAAATTTTCTTTGGTGGATGGTTTTCCTGGATGGATGGTTCCATTTTCCTGGTCCATTGAAAAACGATGCATAGAGGTTTCACTGTATATGAATTGGATGAGAGGGGAAGAAAGAACAGCAGCTTAACGAGATTTATGAGTAGAGAAAGGCCTACTCATAGTGGAGAGCCCATTCACAGGAGACTAGTCTCGTGTGTACTTTTCATCTCTGTGTTCTATCTGCGGGGTCTCCACTATGAGTAGGCCTTTCTCTAGACTTAGATCTCAGTAAGCTGCTGATCTTTTTTCCCCTTTCACCCAATTCATATATTCAGCCTCAGGCTATTTTCCTGTAAACACCAAGTCATTTGACACTAATGAGTACAGGTGTTTGTTTCTGTGTACGATGAAGAAGAAATAACAATATACCAGTAAGCACGTTTCAATAAATTGTCTATTTTATAATATAATTTCCAAAACGCAAAAATTTGCGAAATATACCCAAATTTGCTTTGAACACCGCAGTGTGCTAGCACTTTACCTATTGGTCTCAGTAAGGTCGTTACTCACCCGCAGGATGGTTTTACGTTCCTTCTCTTCGATGAGCAGCTGGCCTCCGCGATTGTCGAACCTGTTCGGCTGCTGTGCCTTGTCTTCCAGAACGATCATTCGGTCCCACATCTCCTGGAACTGTTCTACCAACTGGAACACGTTTCTGGAACAAAACGGTGGTGCGTACATTTTATTTGCTTTTCAACTTTTTAACAAATTTCAACTTGGCTCCAATAATTTTTTCCCGTGAAATTTTTTGGTCGACATTCGTATGTACAAGCAACACGATCGTGGCGAAGTAACAGCCCGATTGGGTGATTGGTGTGGAAATGGCGAGCATTTCCGTCTACGCGATTTCTACTGAGGCCAACACCTTGATAGAAAATCGATTTATGACCGAAAAAATGTCCAATTCTTTTGTAATTTTCTCGGGCATTTATCGAGTTGTTATTCGAAGAGATTTTCACGATACCTCAAACGGTCCGGCTACCGTGCTGCGCGCAAGATTGGTGCAAAATTTCAACATCGCCAATAAATTTTTCCCGTGAAATTTTTTGGTCGACATACGTACGTACAAGCAACACGATGATCGTGGCAAAGTTACAGCCTGATCGGGTGATTGGTGTGGAAACGGCGAGCGTCTCTGTTTACGCGATTTAAGGCTACCCCCTTGACAGAAAATCGATTTTTGACCAAAAAATGTCCGAGATCTTTTTTTTATTATTCTCGGGCATTTATCGAGTTGTTATCCAAAGAAATTTTCGCGATACCTCAAATGGTGCGGCCACCGTGCCGTGCGCAAGATTGCCGCAAAATTCCAACATCGCCAATAAATTTTTTCCGTGAAATTTTTTGTTCGACATACGTACGTACAAGCAACACGATGATCGTGGCTAAGTTACAACCCGATCGGGTGATTGGTGTGGAAACGGCGAGCGTTTCCGTTATTTCCGCAGCGAAAGAGTTAATGAATAAACAAATAGATATTCCACTGACCGATTATCGTTGTAATACTGCGTGAGCCTGGCCACCTCCTGTTCGTGCAGGTCCAACAGGTCCTCGTTGAACAGATCGGAGTCATAGTGCCTGAACCGTGCGCGCTCTTCGTCCGACACTCGGCAACGCTCCCACCACGAGTCCAGCTCGACGCGCACCGTCTGCACAAACATCTTGATGTTCTCGCGCTTCTTCGCCTCACACCGCTTGATCTCGGTCTTCAGCTGCGAGGAACACGGTACACGCTATCAGCATCGTCATTGCAAACAGGTTGTCATGTGAAAATAGCAATTGTAAAAATAGCAAATAGCAATAAAAAAGCGAGAAAATCTAAAAGTGTTTTGAAGCATATTTTTCCAACATGTTTTTGAAAAGGCGAGAAAGCGGTACAAACGTCTGATGATGATGATTGTTTGCTTAACGACCCCACCAACAGCTAGGTTATACGCAGGTTATAGCAGGTGACTATGAAGTAAGTGATAAGTGAAAGGACGTTTACGAAAACGCATGCCGTATGCGGGACTCGAACCCACGCCCAACGGTGACTTCAGTTTCTGAAGCGGTGCCTCAATTGACTGAGCTATCAAGGGCGGCTACAAACGTCTGATTCTGCTACATTTTAATATGTATTGGCGATAGAAACTTGATGTTCGGAATTCACAGAGGCTATTTCTATAGAAATTAGGTATATGAGTTGTCTTGTAAAAGTACAAAGTTTGTTGAGGAATTTGAAAAAATCAAAGTGAAATTGCAACTGCAGGGGCAGATGAGGCGTGGGTTTAACTTGCTTGTAGACACTTGAAAAATGAATCAATTGATGTGCTTCTCTTGTATGCTATTGTGCACTATATAATAGTTTTACTTGTTCAGCACTGTTGTTGCGCTACGAGACAAAATGTTTCAAAACAATAGATGCTCCAAAATAGGCCCTACTACTTTTCAATGTCTGAATGCTATGAAGAGAAAAAATAGATGCTATTACATGTCTATAGCATATGCACATGTGTGTAGCATCCACGTTCAGTTTTGGTGATCTATTTTCATGTGAAATCTATCATTTTGTAGTAAACTACTACGTAAAAGAAATACGAGCTGAAAACGCTGGATCAACACCTACGGAATTTATTTATTTATTTATTTAATTACTTTGCAATTAATACAAATTATTGGTGGCAAAGATCTTAAAACTAGGTTGAATTGAAAAAAAAAAAAAAAAAAAACAAACATCATTTTTAAAATTATCAATGGAACTTCCACATTCTTGCAGACTTTTCAGTCTGTGGCAAGAAGCTGTCCGAATATCAGCTACGGTTGATCTTTATTCAAGGAAAGAGATAACGATTCTTTCCACCCGACTATTGGTTTCTCCAGTTGATTTTATAGGCCTATTTGACCAAACTGTTTTGCAAACCATTTTCTATATAATGCAGTTAGTTCACTGTCTTTAAAACCGTGCATATTTCCACAAAATAGCTAAATGCACTGAAAAAGACATTTATGGTGCAAAATAGTGAAATAGTTTATATAATGGATAACGCATAATCTAGTGTGTTTGTACATTGTATTACAGTGGAACCTCTATGCATAGTTCCCGCATTCATCGTTTTCCTGCTTGTATAATTATTAATTTTAATAATTATCTGATATTTTTATATGTGACACATTCTATACAATGTATATTGTTCCCTGAATAAATATTATTATTATTATTATTATTATCATCATCATCATCATCATTCATTTTTCCGTACTCTACTCCCATATAGGCCTAATCAATGTTACATTTTCCTGGATGGATCTTTTTCCTGCATGGATGGTTTTATTTTCCTGGTCCCTTGAAAAACGATGGATAGAGGTTTCACTGTATAATCATCATCAGTGCTCTCCACTATGAGTATTTCTACTTATAAACCTTGGTAAGCTGCTATCCTTTTTTCCACTTTTCACTTAATTCATGAATCTATTTTCGAAATTGTCACACCTCAGTTTTGCACAAAATAAAAAAATCCAAACTCACCGCCTTGATGGTCTCCGTTGAATATCCGACGTATCCCTCTACGAACGCTTGCTGCAGCTCGGCTGGCTCGGCCAGACGGTCCCAGAGCGTCCGCAGTTTCTCCCGCAGCTGAACGCTCAGATCCTTTGCCTCCTGCAGACGTCGTACCAGCGACTGGTGCAGCTCCTAGCAACACGTTCAACAGTTAGCTTGGTTGCCAACGCTCGTAGGGCTGCGCAAGTCTCAAAATTCTCCATCCAGGCGAGATCAATATATATATATATATATATATAATATATATATATATATATATATATATATATATATATATATATATTAGGTTTTAACGACGCACTATACTGATGGCTACGATCTATTGGTGTCGGTGGATGACGAATGAGACGATGAGATGTAAGGTTACTTTATTATATGTTTTAGATGGTGGGAAGGAGTCGGTCGTGGTCTGTCGTTAAGGAACTATCCCAGTATCAACCTGAAAGACAGAGGGAAACCACGAAAAACCCCTGTCAAGATGGTCGACCATGGCAGGAATCGAACCCCGGTCTCCTGAATGACAGTGCAGTGTGTTACCACTCGGCCACGCGTCTCGGTGAAACGTGATCAAGACTCGAACTCGACCGAAAATTTTTTCCCGAGTGAATGTATTTATTTCTTGGTCCTTTGAAAAACGGTAGATACCGTAGATGTTCACTGCATTCACTAAGCCTATCGGTTGAAACAATTGTAAAGAACTAAAATAATTTTCTTCTGCCAGGAATTGACGACTCGAAATAGGCGTGGCTTCACCAGTCGGCCAGTTGGATCTATATAATTTATAGTCATTTGAAGATACCCCCCCGATTGGAAACAGTGAAACCTCTATGTATCGTTCCCGGATCCATCGTTTACCTGCTTGTTTCATTCATTTTTTCTCACCCCACTTGCATATAATCAATGTAAATTTTCCTGGATAGATTGTTTTCTTGCATGCATGGTTTTATTTGTCTCGTCCCTTCAACGACGATGGATGGAGGTTTCACTGTATTTGAATTTCACTACAGTTTCAACAGCCCTGTTGATTGGACGGTATGATTTGTGATGTCAAGGGGGCGGAGACTGCGAGTCGTCAATTGCGTATGGCAAGCGAGAAACTCTAGCCAAGTAGCCTACAGATTCTCTATTCGATGCAAGATAAAAAGCAGTGAACGTCCCTATGCCATTTATTTTCCTGACACAACCAAGTCCTAACAATAGTCGTAATATTTTTAGATTTGACATTTTTGATACCGTTTTGAATTTTTGTAATCGTTCACTATTTTTTTTTC
The DNA here is from genome assembly GCA_964007535.1 of Brachyptera risi. Lineage (NCBI taxonomy): Eukaryota > Metazoa > Arthropoda > Insecta > Plecoptera > Taeniopterygidae > Brachyptera > Brachyptera risi. The sequence continues at coordinate 29,483,769 of OZ023337.1, forward strand.
TGGCACAAAGACAACACAAATACTTGTTTTCAAAATGTTCTCACCTTCAACTGGGCCATGTTCTCCTGCGACAGCTGAAAATGTTCGATGCCGTCGATCACGCGCGCCTCGAAGTCCAGCTCGGGTTTCATGTCCATCTGCTTCATGATGTCCTTGATGGCGGCGCGGGACGCGTGGAAAAGCTGCTCCAGACGATGCTGCAACGCGTCGTTCAATCAGGTCATTAAAATTAGTGATGACATCGATTCTCAAAATTGGGAATGAATTGTCTAAGCTCCAGAATCGATTAAAAAAAAAAAAAAAAAAAAAATGAAAAATAAGTTCGTCCTCAAAAAAAGTTGTGTAATTTTAAACTTTTTTTAAAACCTTCCAAAGGCGTTCACATGAAAAATGGCTGCTAGAGACTTCTTTGAACTGTATGTACTGTACCATTCAGGTATTTCTGTCAACGTTTGGCTGTCAGACGTAACCGAAGGGATCTAGCTTGTGTCAACAATGTAGTAAAATCTCAACAACCCAGAATAATATGGACAGCAAAATGAGCACGTATTGCGACGTGAAAAAGTACAACACTGGCCACCCCCCCCACAATTTAAAAAAAAATCTATTTTCCGATTTGAGAATCGCGTTACATTAGAATCGATTCTCAATTAATTGATGCTATCCCTAATTAAAATATTGCCAGAACGGAGAAACGAGCATTTCAATTCTAGTGCGCTGTTTGAGAGTGGGTAGTAGCTAGTAGCGATGCCTTTGGGTAACAAATTAGGGACCGAGTACCCGGGTAATTTAAAGAAAAAAGGAACTAATAATAATAATAAAAAACAGGTTTAGAAATTTTGACGACAAGTTCAAGTGGGTACTGTTAAAACATTAGGGGCCTACAAAAGTAAATTGCTGACGTGTTCGACGATTTTTCTTACCTTGTCCTCGCGTTTTGCGTCCAAGTATTCTCTGAAATTATCCAACTGCTCCAAGGAGGGGATGTTGGCCGGAATCGGGGCTCGACGAGGAATGCCGAGGGCTTCCACAAGTACATTTTCCTGGATATAAAACAGGATTAACATCATGAATTATTAGTGAAACCTATACGCATCGTTCCCGGATCCATCGTTTTCCTGATTGTATCATTCGTTTTTCCTCACCCCAGTCCCATAACCGATACTAAATTTTTCTGGATGGATGGTTTCATTTTTCTGGCCCCTTGGAAAACAATGGATAGAGGTTTCACTGTAGTATATATGGCCTACCACACATAATTATCATTTATGCATTATAATATTATGCAAACACTCAAATTTTTGAAGAGTTCAAATTTAGCTGAAACTCTAAAATTTCGAGGTCGTTTTTTTCTTCTGTACGCCTGGGCCTATTTGTATCGTCCCGAATATAACTATAGACACTACGGACTGGTTCAACTTACACGAGCCTCGAGATCGCTTAACAACTGTAGCCGCCTCTCCTTGATGATTTGATACTCCGAGAGTGTCAATTTGAGATCGTCTCGCATCTCGATCAAGGTCATCTCTGAGTCTTTATCACTAGGCACCTCCAACTTCAAGTCTCGGCAGATAGTGGACCGTTGTTTCAAATAAGATTCTATCTCGCTGATTATTCTGTCTTTTAGTTCTTGCTCTTCATCAACCATGGCACCAATCAGTTTCTAGAAAAACATACCAGTAAATATCAATTTTCTAAACCTCCAACTAATACTCCGTTGACATAGGCCTAATTCAAGTAGGGTTACCATATGTATAGTTTCACCCGAACACATTCTCTCTAAAGTTCGAACATTCAACTTGAATTGTGTCCAGCCACCGTTTAGATAAAATAGTAGATCGTCCGGGTTTTTTACACGTCGGTTACTAAACCTGTAATTTTGCTCAAAGTCTGCTCAATGAGTTATCGCCCTGATGAATCATTTTTTCTAATGTTACTTTTCAACGACCCTACCAACAAATAGGTTAAATACGGAGATACGTTTACAAAAATCCATGCTTTAGGCAGGATTCGAACCCACGCCCGAGCCGACTTTTTCTACCGCAGTGCGATAGTTGACTGAGGCACGGGGGCAGCCCATGAATCATTTTCAAGTAGGGCTTGAAAAATATGAACTGTATAGACTACATTCTATGCACCTCAGGACCCTTATTCTCGAGATTATGAGATGAGATTATTCAGGTGGAATTCTGGTAATCTCACTGAAAATGCTATAAAAATACCATAGCATAATAATCTCATAATCTCGAGAATAAGGGTCCAGTTCAAGAATATCAAAGGGCCACAATTCACTGATTTACTACTAGCGAAGAGTAATGTGTCCTGCAGTCCTGCTGGGGTGATACTGTACTGACCTTTGGAAAGAGTAGCATCATGGTGCAGTCAGTAACACACCAAACTCGTTAGGACCAAAAAGAAATATTTTACACCAATATCGGTGACGAACCCTTGGTCAAAAGCATATTCATCGTGCGAATTATTGAAAAAAAAAACGAGTCCGGGTTGGAATAGAAACGAAAGAATTCAAGTTTTTGAAACTGTAACCAGATGGTAGGGTTATGGGGACTTATACCAAGTTATCAAAGTTGAATAAATAAATATGTACACCTACTGACCACTTTTTTTTAAATTGGTAATTATGGCAACCCTACATTAAAGCATTGACTTCATCTCAATGATTCAAGGAATCCAAATGTTATTTATTAATTGATTCGTTAGTTGGGATAGGAAATAGAAGTCAATTTTAAAATTACAGCATGATGTAAAATATAACTTATTCATTCTCCATCACTTACATGAATATGTGCTACGACAGCATCTCTTCTTTGAGCTACCAGCTCTTCGGTATATCCCAAATCTTTCCATATTTGGCCCAAACGTTTCAAAGAGGGCTCCGGAACAGAGTCACGAATAATACGCCTAAAAAAAACCACACAAAATAAATCAAATTGAGCCAAAATAGAACGAACCATGCTTTTACCTTGATCTACAGACAGTCGAACTGATTTTCATGGCAGACGTCAGGAGAAAATTGGTACATATGTAGCTATGAACATGTATTGTTTGTATGTATTGCTTTCCAGTTTTTTTTTTTTTTTTTTTAAGCACAACAACCAGGATCTACATACCACTGGGGTGAAGTCGCATGGAAGAGGAGCCTGCGCGACCCGCACAAAATCAATGGTAGGCCCACTGTAGGTATATAGCATAAATGTGCAAGTTTCCTTGACATCCTACTTTACTTAGGGTCTAGGTTACCGGGAGCTGGCTATTTATTGAAAGCTGTACCGATATATAAGTTTGTAAAATTGTGATATTGTTCTGTGTTATTATTCACTATTGTCCTGTGTCTATTGTGGTTGTAGGCAATGGTTGCCTTACCATATCAAGTAGGCATTGGAAGTGAGATTCCAAAAAATAGAGGCAACTAGGCTTATGTTATTTTTTGAGACCGGCCCAACTCTGACAGAGTAAAACAGGGTTAACTCACAAAATCTATGACCTAACAATCACTAACCCTAAAAACTTGAAAAACCTATACTTACAGGTAACATAGACCTAAACAGATGGGCATCTGGCTTACAATAAATTTAGCTTCTAGGTAGCCTACTGTAGATAAATTGATGATACTGGTAGTTATATAAAGGTAGCCTAGACTATATCCAACCATGTCATTGAGTATAACACTATAAACTCAATGGCTAGGCCTAGCCTAGGCACAGTAATATAGGCATAGGCATATGGTTAGACTAGTGGCTGGCATATGATGAGGCTGGCAAATGAATTGCTTGTGCAATGATCCAATCAATAGCTAGGCCACTGAGTTTGTTAGTGTATAAACTCAATGGCTAGGTAGGCTCAAAGTCTAGGCTAGGCCCTAGTAGACTTATCCTAGGTAATTTTGTGAGCTTCACCATTGAGTTTCCAATGGCCTGGCCTGGACCTACCTACGAAATCAATGCAGGGAATATAGAGGTTCTGGAAACATGTGGGCCTAGGACCTGAACTGGGGTTGAAGCCTGGAACTAGAACTGGATTATGCCCTAGAAAAAGGGCTATGGGCTTTCGGGTTCTAGACTTACACTCCAGAACCTGTGCATCTAGGTCTTAAGCCATTGCTAGGGTTCTACTCTACAGCACCTTCATAGGTCCTACGCCATCAAGTTTGTTGTAGGGTCTTTACTACCATGCTAGGTCTACTACAAACTAAATAGCTAGGCCTACGCCCAGCATAGCCCTACATATTATATCCAAGGCATGGTTAGCCTAAAATGTCGAGTCTAGAGCCTAGGCCTGTTACGATATTTACGCACGATATTATTTATGCCTTGATACTTACGTTAACTCATCCATTACTGGCACTGAAGTCGTTGGTCGGTTTGAAATTAATCAAGGTAGGTCTGGCACTGGCCTGTAATTTGAACTAACCAATAGCATTGCGACCTCATACGCATATACACCTGCGCACGATTCCCACCAATCAGAGTGTGTATGACGTCAGGTACAAGTGTTTGCCCTTACGTCATGTCATACCACGGTGTGCGGAATATTCGTGATGAATAAATTTGTTATTAGATAAGGGATAGCGAAAACTTCCATCCTACTGGGGCTCTGTTTGTTTTGTGTTGTTGTAGTGAGCACTGCACAGGTCGCACAGTTTGACTGATCGACATGAAACTTTTTCTGTTCATGTAGACTTCTCCAACTTAGATCTGTATAGTTTTGGGTTCATATCAGTATATTGAGAAATATCTCAAATTTTCTAAGAAACTCCTTTAGATTAGGCTGGGCAGAAAAAATTGAAATCTCTTCAAATGAATTGAAACTTTCTCTGGATGTGAACACATTATTGATACACATTATCACAATTTTGTCTGCAATTCGAACCAACCGCTTAGAAGAAAATAATTTAATAAATGTTTTTTATTCAAAAAATAGATAGAATAATAGCAGAACCATTGCCGAGACTCACGGCTTTCTAGATTCGATAGTTGACGAAAGGAGTATATATTATGAGAGTCAAGGTGTGTAAAGTTTTCGATTATATTTCACATAAATATCTCAATCATCTTACAACTCATTATGTTGCATTTGCTTAGTAATAATATTACAATATTATCTTTTCTAGACTAGAGCTCAGTATTATTCCTAATTTTTGTATCAAACACTTGTATTGTCTTTTTGCTCTCTTTATTAATTTGTTATTTCCATTGTTATATATATATTATTCTGTGTCTAATGGGCAACCTTTTGATAGACAGTCTTTATTTTTTACTAATAGTTTTTTTTTCATATGTTATACAACAAAGTTATTACATCCTGAAAGAATGTAGATCAGCCAGATGACCATCCTTTGTTTAATTATAATTATTTTCCTTTCATATTAATGAATCACCTACCGGATCAAATGAAGCGAGCACATTAGTAACTGCGCTGCATGTGCCGGTGGCGCCTATCAACTGTCAATTTTTTCTTTTTAATAACATCAAAACTTGATACAAAATCATTGTTTCCCAATTAAAGCTATGGATGGAAGGTAGGATCGTTTGGACGGGGCACCACAGGAGCGATCTTACCAACCCATTTTAATTATTTTAAAACCAGTGAACTTCAACACCAGGACTGCGCTGTCGGTGACCATAATTTTCAAATGCCATGATACGTAAATTATTTTTAGTTATGTATTCCCTGCCATGGGTTACAATCAAACATCAATGAAATGCTAAATAATAAGTATATATATTTATGTATTTATCCCAACAAATATTTTCATACAGAACTTTTTGATAGTGTTCAATGACTCCACCACCAACAAGGCAAATATAACACAAATCGAACGAAGAATATTATAATACATTTTATTGACTAGATATACATATACAGTAGAACCTCTGTTATAAGTTTCTCGTTTATACATTTATTACATTTATAAGTTTTGTTTTTTGATCCCACCCATATGCTCCAGATGTTGAATAGTTTCATTTATAAGTTCTTCACGTTTATACATTTTTTTAGTCTGGTCCCCTGAAAAACGTATAAAAGAGGTTCCACTGTATTACTCTGTTGGAAATTTGTCAACAATATATAGACCTAATCACATTGTAGGCTATTATAGGAAAACAAATGTTCATGATCATTGGAAAGTAGGACTTGATTTAAAGAATATTATTTTGTGATGGACGATATAAGATGGATTTTTAGTAGTAGTAGTATCTTTATTTTTAGCAAAAGTTTGCTATTCTTCATACAATAGATGAGAAAAACTAGTGATGTAAGAATGATGAGGTGGGTACAGGTTGAAGGAAATACATGGACAGAGCACAAAAACACACGTACCCACCTCATCATTCTCACATCACTAGTTTCTCTTATGTTGCATCATCATCTATCATTCATCTCATATTGTCCATCACAAAATAATATTCTTTAAATCAAATGTATATTATATTGTGTTGTACTATTCTGCTGTATCTATGCAATACATACTAGGGATGACATCGATTCTCCATGCTCCAGAATCGATTAAAAATCGATTTTGAAAAAAAAAATGTAAAAAATTTAAAAAAAAATTACAAAATTAAAATAAAAAAAAAGTATATTCTCATAAAAGTAGTGTAATTTGAAACTTTTTTTCGACCTTCCCAAGGCGTTCACGTGAAAAATAGCTGCTAGAGACTTCTTTGAACTGTACTGTACCATTTGGGTATTTTCGTCAACGTTCGGCTGTCAGACGTAACCGAAGGGATAGCTTTTGTCCAGATAGTAATATCTCAATACAGAATGATATGGACAACGAAATGAGCACTTATTGCAACGTAAAGAAGTACAGCAATGAACCAAAGAATTTTTTTTTCTGAAAAATCAATAAAAAAAAAAACGATTTTTTGTTTTGATTATCGTTTTACATCAGAATCGATTCTTAATCAATTCTCGATTAATCGATGTTATCCCTAATACATACGTCTTTATAAAATACTGTGACTTTCAAGCTCTAAATTGCATGTCAGAATTGAAACGAAAGAACGTGAGATCAAATCTGTTATAAATTTGTATGAATAATGTTTCATTCTTAATATATTATATTTCATATTTCCAATATATTTTACTAATCTTTTGATGCATAACAAAGTTTCAATGAATAAAGTAGGCCTGTATAGGCCTATTATTATTATTATTACTATTATTATTATTATTATTATTTATTAATCACAAAAAAAACACATAATTTTGCTCATGCAGCAAAGTTTGTACAGCCACACTGCTCATCTTCTCACCGAGCGCTTTAAACAACTGTACGTTGTATAATAAAGGTACGTTTACTCTCGTGCTTTGTGCTACGACCAACATGCTTTGAGCAACCGGCAACATGCGCTGACCAATCAGAGAGAGAGTTTCTCCCGGTGGCATGAACACTTGCAACGTGCGCCAAAAGATGGACTCTAGAGGCAGCACGCGCTAAAACTCTCAATGCAACGGGAAGTTTTGTTTACTTGTCTGAACTGTCAGAACCAACGTGTCGACTGCTATTCATAAACCGGTCCGCAAGAGATATTATACCAGTTTTCACACTTTTATTTGGGTAATTAATGGTCCAACAGTATTAAGAAGCTCATATAGTTTGATTGGATACATTTGGTGGGAGTTTAAAGAATTTTTCGTGGTAACATAACTATAATTCAAAGATCAACTATGACGTCGTCACAGAATGAATGTTGGGGTTTTAAGGCGCGTCGTCAACGAGGTAATTTTGCGCCTACGTCGTCACAGCGCTCAACAGTAAACGTGTGCGTGCGCTGAGAGCACGTTGCCAGTTGCTCAAATGAATTAATGAATTGAGGTGCTAAGCGGCGCGTAAACGACGAGGTTATTTGCGCCGGTTGCTCAAAGCTGGAGAGTAAACGTACCTTAATATCTTTGACTTGACCAATACCATCGGTCGTACAATGAATTTCCACGGCAGAACACTGTGCCAATAATAAATACATGAAACTGTAAGCTAAGATAGGACAGGCACTCAAGACAAACTCAACTCGGTAAAATTGTCGTGTAGCACATGGCAACCATTTTCCATTTTTTTAATTCTGATTTTGGTGTCTGCTACTAGATCTTGATAAGATCTACTGAATCACCCCACATCAAGAATTGTACTCATCAAGATCTATCATTTTTGGTAAAAATGCATCAAAAAACTTTCAATGGGTTGCTAAAAATGAAATGAACCTAACCCACAGACCTTACCCTTGCCCAAAAGTCTTTTTTATATAATTTTTTAAAAATGATAAAAACAACAAATAAAATTGTTGGCAATTGCTATATGACAATATTACCCACAACTGTTTACGTAGTCGTCATACGCTGAGTCGGGTACCATCAGTCGAGTGTTACCACAACTCTTTATTGGCGTTAACCTAGCTTTATTGATTGGTAACAAAATCGAATGAAACAAACATAAAAATATTTTAAAAACCACGCTAATGCTGGGCTTCCATACCTGCGTTATTCGGATTGCGAATTCGCAAAGTGGTTTTCTAAGCCACCTTGATGATGAAACGATCAATCAGGGACGAAAGTTACGCGATTTCTGATTGTTGAGCTCGCCTCAATTCCACCGCCTTGCGAAAGCGAAAAGCAAATCGCGTTCATGGAAGGCCAGCATAAGGCTAAAGCGAGCAGGCAATAAAATCAATCGCGTGCTGAGTTTATGTATTTGAACAAATTTTGTAGTGGCATGAATGAAGCTCATTTCTTTACAAACAAAATTGAACAGATATTTTAAAAACTATGATCGTGAGGGTTAATGGTGTGAAAGCGTAGATGCCTGCAGCTTCTGAAAGGCAATATTTTGTCTTACTTATAAGTTGACTATACATATACACGTAAATGGTAATGTAAACCATAACTGTAGCCTAGTCATAATCAACAATATAATAAAATATGAATAATACAATATAATTTCTATGTCTAGATTGTTTATAGCATGTAATCATACACCAGACGCTACACGCCAAGAGTATCTCAAATATGCTGTCGGACATAATATGTAAAATATTATATCAAATTAAACAAACTACGTACATGTCTCGTTAATGAGTACAAAAAATGAGCTGCTACATTATCTACGATGATTCTAACAATCTTAATCTAGTTGAAAGAAGTCTACGCTTGAAAAATAAATATCTTTACCAGGCAAAGCATAGCCAGAGATGCTCTAATCTATTAACTTGAGGTGTTGACGGTTTTATACCGAGAAAAAATGGCAACTGTCGATGATTGACGTTCAAAGAAAAACGTAACGTAGACGAACGAAGCACATACATGCCGATTATTGGGGTTGCCGTTTGATTTTAATATTTAGGGCTTTGATTGAATCAACAAATTGATATTATTAACTTGACAAAAATCTCTTCTTGAATACCATCCTACAATCAATGGGGTGGTAAGATCGCCCTTGTTGTGCCCCGTCCAAACGATCCTATCTTTCATCCTTAGCCTTAATTGAGGAACAATGATTTTGTATCAAGTTTCGATGTTATTAAAAAAAAAAAAAAACGATCTTACGATAAATACATTTATTCATTTCATTATTGCCCTTTCTGTTTGAATTTGGTCCATTGGTGGTTCTAATCAAACATCTTTAGGAAATTTTTTGGCTTATTCATCAATTAATCATTCAGGGATTGGAATATTCAAATCATGATCAATTCAATATCGAAATAATGATCGATATCAATTTTGAATAAAGTTCAGAATGACCAATATAATAGGCCTACGTTGCTGCCGAGAATTGGTTTTATGTGCGATCAGCCGATCAACTCGAGACATTCAGTAAGATTGAAGACAACGACCAGTGAGCATTTCTATCCAGCTAGCTACGTTCATTTTACAAGCACCATTCTGAATGAATGAATGAATGAATGAGTGAATGAATATTAAGGTTTTGAGGCGCGTCGACAGCTACAGTTGACACACTGAGAGAATAGGATTCGTGCAGCCACCACAACAAAACTTCATCAATATAGAAAAATGAGATATTTCACAAATACGCTCGTTATTGGTTGTCTTTAATAATTCAAATGATTAAATATGAATATATTCGCAATATTAAAATTATCTTGTGCACTTAAGCGAAGGGAACAGTGAAAATACGGGTATGTTTTATTTATATTTCATCTTTTTTCTGTAAGATGATTGGTGGTTCTGTTAACCATACAGGTTCGGGAACAAGCAATGTTTCCATGCAAATCCGCTAAAAATGATGTCAGTTATTTATTAACATATCTTTATCTATTGTTATATATATCTATACCTATATAACTATATATGGCTATATCCATATATAACTATATCTATATAGCCAAATCTATTGGTTTAAAAAATCAAAAAAGACGCTAGTAGTGTAACATGATTAGCTATTTTAGTGTTGTCATGTTGAAAATTATTCAGTGCACCAAAGTGATACCAGGATGCGCCACGGTAGAAATCCTATTCTCTCAGTGTTTCAACTGTAGGTCATTTTACGCTTCTGCAATCTTAATCTATAAACCAACTATATTCAATAAGCCCATCTTGAGATAGATTCATAAAACCATTCAGCACCATTCGGTTTCCTGAAGATGTCAAAATTGTTCGCAATTAGATATTTTTGATGCCTATTGAAAATTTCGATACTTCTCGTGATCAAACGAATCGAACGGCAACCCTACTCTTATTTTTATGCACAGATAACTGCTGATAATACTGTTAATACAAATAAATTAATTAATTTTCAATTACAACAAATTAATCTTGCATTAAAGGGGGGGTAAGGTGCAAATCTTAATTTTTACCATTGGTCCGTCTCATTATGTCACGACATAAAACGTCATTTAAAAATAAATAGCTATTTCAAATATTTCCGAAAAAATATTTTGAAAAAATAAGATGTGTGAGAATGCCAATATTCACCAAATATGATTTTATTTTGTTCTGTGTTGTACAAACGTCTGTTATTCAAGTTTCTGACAACCATTGTAAATGAACCAATGTCCTCTTCCCCCCTTCAGACACCTGCCATCAAACTCTCAAAGTAGAAATATGTTGACAGTTCAAGGTTATTGCTGGGACATTAGTAAAATCAAATCTGCAACAATAAAGCCACACGCTATGCGAGTTAATCGATTGCAATCATATGGCGGAAATGAGTAGCTATGAGCATATCAAATGAGAATTTGATGTAAATTGTTTGTATCTGAATTTGATGCGGAAATGAGTAGCATATCAAACGAAAGATGACATTCTAGTGCAGATATTTTGTGATAACACCTTTTCTCTACCTATCTTAGTTCTTCTACGTTCCTAGCTCAAAAAAGCGTGACATGTTATTCCCCATAAGAGAGATTTTCGTTAGGCCAGGTCGAAAATTATCGACTTTTCACGTTTTTTTTTCTCCCATGTCAAATGTTGTAAGAATTTTTGCAAGGGCGTTTTATGTCATAACATAATGGGACGGACCAATAGTGAGAATTAAGTTTTGCACCTAACTAACAGCAAGTTATAATCTAAAATGGCTGGTTAATGATCAGACTATAAAATCTTTTAGTAGAATTTGACAATGTCTTGTACGATCTTGACAGGTAGAAAACATCATTCATTGGCTGATTTAAATCTTGATACTTGTTGATCTATTTGGTATGCAAAAGGTCAACTATCGGAATTATTTTCAAAGACGATGCAATTGATATTGAAAAAGCGTAATAAAATGAATCTAAAAAGTCTACAAGACAATCACGTTAAAACCTGTCATGTTGACAGACAACCAACAGTTATTTCGACCTATTTGTTTCAAGTGGCTCCAGCGGCTGACTTTCTAAACACGAAAAATTCCCAAGTTTCAAATTTAAATTTTAGGAAAATAATTTTAAAAAGTGTCATTTTAACATTCTCCAACTAGTTCAAAGTTTGACCAACTTGACCAGGTATGAAGATAGGTTGTGCAGGTTTTCAAACTGGAAGACACGTTTAGATGGATGAACTACGTTTGAGTAAAATTATTGTGTGTCTGTTAATATTCAATTCCTTTTGAAATTTAAAAGAGCAAAAAAAAAAAAACCGAAAACTTATGATCTTCTAATGATTTCAAACTTGAATGATGAGTCACATTTGATTCAATTTCATCTTGAAATCCAGGCCTAGACCGGTATTTAAAAAAGAAAAAAATCTTCAAATTGTGTCCCGTGTCTGAAGTACTGCCCAGAAAAATTTGCAGGTACACTGTTAGTGTTGAAAATAGGAACTAGCACAAAGTCACAAAATGAAGCACACGCATATTTTCAACAATGATATTGATTGGAACATTACATTGTTGACTGAACCTTTGTAACCATTTGTCGGCCATGTTGAGATTTAGAAGCGCATTCTATTGTTACTGAGTTTATCGACGCACTGTACTGATGACTACAATCTATTGGCTCTTTGTGTCAAATACTCGAAAAAAAATTCATCAAATTTCAATTTGTCAAAGTTAGTCAGAGCCACTGTAACGCTGTAAGTAATGAACCTTAAAACACATCTCTAAAGAGTCCCACAACGCAGTGAACCCACAACGGCGGCACTCGTCCCGGCAACCTGACCGTGTCTTTCGTGAATGTCGAACCCATCTCATAAAGTCTCTGCTTCTCCTCCGAGAGGCTCTTCCTCAGCCGCGTATTCTTCGTCACTATGGCGACCTGGGTCTCGAGATCACGATTGACGGAACGTCCGCCGAAGTTGGGCGAACCGATGAGCGTCAGCGACGGATGGGATTCGTGCGGTAGCGTGTACCACAGACCTTTGGCGTGATACGTCCACCCCAGACCTTGGTACTCGGACATGACGACGCGGGCATTCTGATTGGCCGAGTCGACGAGCGACGCGAAGGATGACGCGATGAGCGTGTAGCCAAACGGGACGCCGTAAGCTGGACCTTTGGCGTTGAGAAAGCCGTTTGCCTGTGATGGTAAACGGTTTGTTAATGATTTTTTAAACCATATGTTCACCAAAGTCTCAAATTACCAAATTCCTCCTCTGCTCAGGTAAGATCTGGACTTACATTGGGATGCGCCATCAGAATGTTATACTTGGCTCTGGACCGATGTATGATGGAGTCGACGTAATCAGAGGTGAGATTGAAGTACCCGGTGGCGAGATCTATCTGCGAGTCGGGCTCGGCAGACTCGAGCAAACGCTTCGTCATGACGCTGTCCATATCCACGCCGAGCTGACCCATCTGAATCATCGGGAACACCCACGTGTCGCCACCTGGCGTGACGAAAACGAAACATCTCAACGAGACGGGAAAATGCATTTTATTTTATGGATGTTGCTTGACGGCATGGATGAGACGAATGAATGATGGAAGTAGGGGGAAGAAGTAACTACACTTTGTAGTTTTGTGGGATACCATGGATGTAGTGGTTGTTTTATTTGTTGTGATTCATCATGTATATGTATATTGTTCATAAAAATGTATGAATGTCCATTATCAGCGGATAGAAAAAAAAGAAATAAAAAAAAGAGACAATTGCGAAGAAGTAGAGAAGGACGTTGGTGGGGAATTGTGAGAAAAATGTGAAGAACTATTCAGACGGAGAGAAAAGTAGTTTCGAAGACGGTGACGACAAAGAAGTAATAGTCCTAGCTGAATGTCAAGTTTGTGTTGAAATAATGAAAATGCATCTTATACATTTATAATGCAGTTTATAAAAATGGATAAACTTATCTTTACTATTTTTTCCAATTCACAAACCAGTGTAACTGAATGAAAAGTATATCAACCCCAAGATAATTTCAAGCTATTCAATTGATACGATATTCTATTTTTGTGATTCAATCAGACTTTTGATAGGCCTAATATTGAAATACGTCAATGAATACCAAGAGTATGATGAAACTCCTTGACGGTTTATCTTGAAATTGGTTAAATTCACAAAAATAGAATGTTATTCATTGAAGAGCATGAAATTATCTTGGGGTTTATATACTTTTTATTCAATTACACTGGTTTGTTAACATATAAGGAAATAGTAAAGATAAATGTCTCCATTTTTATAAGCACTGTGCATGCGCCCCCTTAATAGAAATATATGCACATTATTATTTGCCATCACATCATATATTTACTTTCATTAAAGAAATTAGGCCTACTGTATGGATTCCCCAAAAATAATCCTCCATATAAATATATCTTAGGATACTTACTACTGTCAGTATCTGTTAATTCGTGAGAATTTGCCACGTGTGATGAAATACGTTTACGTGCTTCAGACTCGAATTCCGTGCGATTTCCTTCGACTGGATGACATTTCCAGCCGTCGTGCAGCTTGACGTTGTCATTTTTATCGAGCTGAAGCGAGAATTCGGAGACCCGAGACACAAGGCCGTCGTAGAAGTCGGCGAGAGGGCGACAGTCTTCGATTAAAAAGTAGCGATCTTGACGATTTGTGAAATAATCATTGCTAAGATTTGCTCTGGGAAAAAATGAAAAAATAAATTTTTTGGTTAAAATGAGAGCATGAATAGGCCTATTATATTCCCTGGACGAGTTTTAGCCTGGAATCACCTAGTCAATATTTGACTGGAATACAAAATAAAACTGTATACATATTTATATATACAATTTACAATATATACAAATATATACAATTTATATATACAAATATACATTACATTTGTTTATAATGTACGTATAACATAATACTGTACAGTAATGAGTTGATTAATAGATTTTCAATATTTTAAAACAATGTAAGTAGGCCTATGCCTATATTCAGCAATGGTCTCTAAATAATAACTTGATAAAAATGAATGAAATTTGCACAATGGCAGAATGTAATCTGAAGACTGAAATCAAGAATTAGAGGAAAAACATTTAAAAATCAAAGATTCATGTCAAGTGGTATGATAAGTTTAATAATGTATTTTGTATTCTCTCAGTTCTCCTAACTTGCCTCACCTTGGTCTAAATTTATGAATTTGTTGAAACAATAAATGGAATGATAAATGTGAAAACAAAATATAATTATTACCGGTAATTGTTTCGTTCATCTGATGAAGGCAAGAAGATTTTTACGAAACACTGAACGCTGTTTGTTTTGACACATTTTCAAAGTGAGCCGAACATTACCTATGACTATCAATAACGTAACGGGATAAGCAACATGGCGGTTTCCTTTCACACCATGCGTATATCAAAGGGATGCCGCCTTACAAATGTTATGATGATTTGCTGGTATTTGTGTATGTTGATCTATACAAGTAATAGATGTAATGCAATCTGTGAATCCAGCTCTTTCCAACTGCATTAAACAATATTGGGATAAATTTCATTTGAATTAGCCAATCTAAATTTAAAATACGTCTGTAAAAGCATTTAGTCCCCTAGTCAAGAGCCCTACTGCTATATTTACCATTTGATAACTGGATAATTACTCATCATCTACGAGAAAGATTAAAATCAATGCAATTGTACAACTATTTACTATATATTGAAATACGAGCCTAATACGTACGATTTGATTTGAAATTGCGAATCTCACAAATGTACACGAAAGCGCGCTGATTCCATCATGGTGAAAACGGCCTAATGTTAAAAGGATAGGACTTATGCCGTGTTGCTTATCCCGTTACGTTATTGATAGTCATAGACATTACTAAGCCTAAATATTGAGCTTAAATATTTTGTTTCTTGATTTTAATACCTTGACAACAAGCTTCAATTTTCATTTGAAATGAATGAAATATTTACAGGATGCTAAGATGTAGTACTTCTCACCCACTAATTAATAGAGAGTCGTCAAAGATGTAGAGTTTCATGTGCTGCAGACCAACTAGTTCATTGTAGCGCTGTACGTTACGCAGCCATCCTCTCAACGCTGGAGTATGATATAACGATACCTATAGGAGTCACAATCAAACGTTAAACCTGTGTTGTTTTATCTGAGTCAGAACTGAAGCATATAGGTCTATTCCTAATAGGCAAATAAAAGATGTGGGAAGTGACAAGTGGAAAGCAAAAGTAGGGCCTACACATGGGAGCAAATTTTATTTTATTCATTTTGGGTTTAGCAACAGACTCAGTACACTCTTCATTGATAAGTTTCTCTTGTTATTCTACATAACTACCACTCAGTGAAAATGAGAAAAAGTAGGCTCTGTTGAAAAGTAACTAGAAAAATGCGAAATGTGTTACCGCGTTGATGGATGAGCTAGAACATATCAACATATCTTTGGATTGGTTATATATATCCACCCTGAGATCCAAGCAATTACGTCACTGGCTCACTGCCCTTCTATTTCCTAATTAATTTCTATATAATAATAAAGAAGGCCTTGTTTTAATCGTTTCCAATAAATTGGTGACACCTGTTGCTTGGATTCAATTAGTATCTTAATAGCTTAAGAGTGATTTTAAAAAATTACATTATATATTTTTTACATTAAAACGGCTGATCTGATTTGAGTGAAAGTGTAGAATAATGTGTATCATTATTGAAATTCTATGAGAATTAGAATTCTCTTGAGGAAAATATTTTTTTTCAAATTTTTCCTCCGAGTTATTCTTATGGGATTTTTGAAAACTTTGAAATGAGTTTTCTGAGAAGTAGTCCAACCGATTGTGCCTCAAAACTACACAATATCGAATTAGATGAGGACACTTGTGTATGCCAAGTTTACACTGAATTTAAATTATCGTTTGACCTGTGGAGTGCGATGAAAAAAAAAGCACTTTTTTCAAGTATATGGTCAAATTGAGTCTTCGTTACGCTCATCCAATCATTTTATTGTATGGATCTACAGGCATAGATGAAGTACCGGTAGTCTCTAGATAGGCAACGCCGTATGACAGAGCCTATGCTCACCCAACAATGACAAAGTTGGCTGATCACAGCGCTCCTAGCAGCATTCACTCGCAACAGTGCTCTAGCAAATGACATTTTCTTGGTGTTCACAGCGCTCCTAGCAGGATTACCAGGCGTAACACTGCCAGGGTCTGTGACAGTTTAACCAGGGCTCTGCCACTCTATCCTTTAAAGATAAATTTATTTACTCAATACTGAAGGCTAGATTATACCTGTAGACACTGTCACATAGAACGAGTGGTCGAGTGGTAACACACTGAACCGTCATTCAGGAGACCGGGTTTGATTCCCGCCATGGTCGACCATCCTGACAAGGGTTTTTCTTGGTTTACCTTTTTTGTTCAGGTCAATACTGGGATGGTTCCTTAACAACAGGCCGTGGCCAACTCCTTCCCACTATCCAAAAACACCTGATAAAATAACCTTTCATCTCATCTCATATATATCCAACTCATATATATCTCATATATACCGTTCTCCAAAGCCAATAGATCGTAGTCACCAGTACAGTGTGTCGTTAAACCCAATATAAATAAATAAAATGAAGTACCGTAAGTATTATAAATTACTTCATAGATGACATTTATCCTAGGGTACCAACTTTCAACAAGAAATGTCTAACAAGATTGTTTGTGTTGATTTATCAACAGTATCGTAATAATATTTTTTGTAAGATGTTTATAAACTACTGCCTCTAACATTTATCCCATCACCTTTGTAGCTTTTGAACACCCTTTGGACAAGAATTACCTGGCAAGATTGTTCATGCTGATTCATCAAAGGTAATAACATTTTCCGTGAGTTGTTTTCACCTCGTGAGCCACGAGTAAAGTCCAATAAAATGTTCACTTTAAGACCCTCCCCATGTTTCTTCAAGCTCTCACCAATTGCAGATACTAGTTTTTCTTCAAGTTTTCCCGTTCCCAAATAAAGAGATGCCATGGTGATCCTTTTCTTGGATGTTTGACATTTCTGAAGAAGGACCTCGTAGAACTTGCTAGGTTCATGGATGATTGATATTTTATCTCCATCCAGCGCAAACCCTGGACTTGCTGAATGCAACCACGAAAGACTTTCTAACTGATTAGTGAAGAATGTTGATGTCTTGTACCTTTCTATATTGAAAGGAATTGCACTATTGTCAAGTTCTTCCATCGTGTCTGTCCTAGATTTTTTAATTAAAACACTCATGTATCGAAACTGTCCATTTTTTGGTAACCATTTCAACTGTGCAGGACGTATATCCAAGTTCCTGTAAAAAATAACACAGGCGAGTGTTAGGTTATGTTTCGCTTAGAACGCAATTTATCGATTGATTAAGTCGAGTCAGGTCCTTAGTATAACGAAGAAGCGTAACAAACCTTTGCACTGGATAATTTCTTAGTAACTTATTCATTTACAAAAAGTAATTAAATATCCTCGACAACTTAATGTTAATATCATTTTAATCTGATTACAAAATACTCTGCCATGACACGCACAGCCTACTAGATGGTACATTATTTTTAAATAGGCCTTGCGACGAGCCGCCTTCCCACGCAAAACAAAAATTTGAAGAAAGCACAAATGAATATTTGTTAAAAATGTAGATATGATATTGACATTAAGAGAAAAAAATTAGTTTTTAGATAAAATGCATTCAAAGAGAGTTTTTCTGTAGAAGTAAATACAAGATCAAATATTCTGATCGATTACTGTAATATTCAGTGTTGGGCAAGTTCCTCAAATAAAGAAGCTTGTTACTCGATCCAAAAGAGATCTAGTTACCGTTTATAAAAGAAACTCAAAAGTTCCCCCCCAAAAAATTTTCCTTTAAAGTTCCTTTGAAAGTTACCGAAGCGGAGTTTTTAGTTCATTTCATGGGCTTTAAAATGTTGCAAAACAAAAGATTTGCTGCTCCCACCTACATTGAAACAGTAATTTATCATAATCAATTGATTAATTATTCAATCATTATTGATAAAACACTACCACAACACCAATTTTCCATAGGATAATCACATGATCTTGTCACAAGTACTATAGCAGGGTCGACGTGGAACACTGAAGTAGGATAGGCCTCTTGTGTTTACACAAATCTGAAATCTCCCTATAATGCGTCTTGAAAATGATTTCATTTTCATTGGCTATTGGCAATGCTATTAGTGATGTCACCAGATAATGATGTTCTTCTTGGAATGCATTAGCTGGGTAGGCATATTGACATTTTTCTCCAACCCCTCACACTGACGCTGGTTAATTATTCCAACCATCAAACTATGGGAAGGTACAAAAAGATCATGTGATAAGAAGTAGAGAGGGAAATACCGTGAAATAAGTCTGAAAATGATAAGATACAGCCTTTGTTCAAGTTGTTCATTGTGATTACAAAAAATGTATTTATTAATTAATTAATAATTTTTTTTTGTCATAATTCAAATAGGTTATATGAAACCTGAAAATATAAATATATTAGATAACGTTAAGATGTAGACAAAACAGATAGAATTAGTGATAGGAGAGATAATAATAAACCGAGATGCGTGGCCGAGTGGTAACACATTGAACCGTCATTCGGGAGACCAGGGTTCGATTCCCGCCATGGTCGTCCATCCTGACAGGGTTTTATTGTGGTTTCCCTCTGCCGTTCAGGTTGGTACTGGGATAGTTCCTTAACAACAGGCCACGACCGACTCCTTCCCACCATCCAAAACACCTAATAAATTAACCTTTCATCTCATCATCCCATCATCTCATTCATCGTCCACCGACGCCAATAGATCGTAGCCATCAGTATAGTGCGTCGTTAAAACCCAATATATATTGACAAAAGAGAAAATTATTAATATGATAGGCCCACTCATAATGATAGAACAAAATGTGTTGGTGAGTAAAAAAAAATCTTAGGTTTGCACTCAGAAATATAGGCTTGGCTTAGATGTGCAATGGGCTAGAATTGTAATCAAATCCTGCAAAGCTGATACCGTGAAGAAATCGGTCAGGACAATCTCGTTGTAGGTTTTCACTAATCACCACTAGGCTGGATCAATTTAATTCAAACATATTTGAAAAAGTCAAAATATGATTGTCAAGGAGGTACTTTGACCTCCTTCGTTAGGTTCAGGCTCACCAACCTGAAATCAGAGACTGAAGTACTTGAACAAATCACCGATTCAATATGTGTGGTGTAATTTATTCATTTTTCACGTTCATGTTACTATATATAAAGTTAGTTTCATCAAATTAACGAGTAGGTTTCGTAGTCATCTTTTCTTAACCTACCCATATAATCGTATTTGACGACTTCATCTCTTGAATCCTATGAGCGACTGGAAATAGGGTAGGGACGAGGGAGTTGTAAAGAGTGTTTAATAAAGACTTGAGCTGAACGAGCATTATGAGGGATTACTATCGGCAAGACTTTTTCTCGGTGGCCTACACTAGCTAGTAGGTACAATAGCATTAACCACAATTCTATTTTTAGACACATTCGGACAAGAAATGTCCGAAAACAGTCTTCTTGATTATAATATGTCATTAAAATTTACATTGAAGAATCTTAAAATTCAATGTGGCTCTGATATTTGACGTCACCAAGAGGGTAATTGTGGTTCACGCTATATTATGCAATGCTATATACTTGTAACCACAAAAGAAAGTCGTTTACCAACTCAACAAACACAAATATCACCATTATATTTTTACAACTGTGCTCTTTTTAAAGTATTACGATTATTCTTGACGATGTTTACGATAAGATAAGCAACTGTATCATTCCAATTTGTTGAATCCTTACAGTTCCAAGAATATTATTTAATCACCAAATTTTTCACCATTATTTAGTTGGTAACCAACCTTCTTCTTTTGTGAATACAAGTTTAGTAGTACTAACAAACAAACAAATTGAACATGTAAAACTTTTATTATCTCTTTTATCATCACAGACAGATTTTAAACAACAGTTGTCTAATTACATTTATATTACCTAATTTCATGAGCTGCCTACTACATTTAAATATTCAACAGTTACTAAACATTTTATTAAATATTTTATAATACAAATAGAATTTTAACAATAATGTGTATTACTAGTTTTCTAAGGGGTAACTCAGTCCGGACAACGATGAGCTAAATCATGACGCCAGAGTGCTGAAATACCTGTCGCGTATTCTTACAAACAGGTCTACGCGTTGGTTTGGCATGTGTCTTCGGTGCGAGAGGGTTCGGGTTTCAATCCAACCAGCGCTACTTTTTCTAGGTAATAGTTTTAAATATTATATAAAGAACTTGGATTATGGTACAGGAAGATTTTCCTAGTTACCAATATTGAAAGAGATTTTTTTATTTAATCTCGACTCGAATTTTCTTTGCCACCGCGACATCTAGATTCAGCCCAACGTTCTCGGAACTAAATTACCCGTTTCCTACATGGTTCTCGAGTGTCGATTGATATATTAGTTTAAAGACAATCTCAGTTAGAGAAGGACATGAATTAATTAATTAACTTGGGTCATTCGTTCTGTCAGCATATAGCGGACTGAAGCTTTATCAAGTTGGTACTGGTCTATCTAATCTTATTAAATAAAAAATTGTTTGGACGGATTTTATGGAAACAAGAAAGCTGTTTGATATTTGGGCTATCTGTTCGGTCAGTCCTGTGTTCAGGCCTCAGTCATCCCAATATAATACTGTCACAGTAAAACATTATTTATAAAAATGTGTAATAAGCTGACGGATGAGTAAGCGAGGGAGGTGAGAGAACTTTGAAAGTTTTCAGGAAAAAAAGAGAGAAAGGAAAAAAAAAATCTGGTTGAGGGTAGTGCAGCCTTCACTTTCCTCATCCGAATAATACAAGTGTTGCCGTAAGATTGATTGTATTGAAATTTTGCGTTTGATATCAAAATTGCATACACTGAAACCTCTAAGCATCGTTCCCGGATCCATCGTTTTCCTGCTTGTAATTCATTTTGTCCCACCTTACTCCGATAAAAGCAGTGTTACATTTTCATGGATCGATTGTTTTCCTGCATGGATGGTTTATATTTCCTGGTCCCTTGAAAAACAATGGATAGAGGTTGCACTGTAATTAATTTCCAAAATCGCAATTGAAATTAAATTATGTCTACGGGTTTAAATCGATATTGAGAACATTAAATGAAGAAAAATATTTTGAATTTTAATGCACTGTGCCGTGTTAATTTTGTATTATCGAGTGACGCCTAGTCATCTAATATGTGATTATCAGGCAGGTAGCATCAATAATCAATAATTTCAAAACAAATTTATTATTCAGGTTTGATAAATTATGCCAGTTCAATATTGAATGAAAAATCTAATAATTCAGTTGATTGAAATAATGGGTATTGAACGTCAACCCTACACAGAACCATAGACGATAGATATCCTAGCAAGATACTCGACTCTTATTACAGAATGAAACTGAAACATCCCTGTACACCTTCCCACCCCTCATATCTCATATTCCCTCCCCTATGTCTCCAATTAGTGCTTTCTCCAACCACTGCCAGTGAGAGCTGAGCACTGGCCTATTACAGCACAATCCAGAACCCTAACTGCGACTGCCACTTGAAATAACGTCCTAGACCTAGCTAGCTCCAAGAGACTAAGGACTTTGATTGGTTTTTATTCACTAGTAGAGCCAAGTTCTATAGCAACATGTCTAGTATTTGTGTATTCCATTGTTGTTAGCGCAAAATCCCAGCCCTGCTCTTGAGGTGAGCTCAAAATATATCATATTTTTGCGTTCCAAGAGACCGTGACTGTTATCATCTTGTATTGTCATGGTATTTAACTTTCCTAGAGAACATTATCCAATTAAAATTCTTAGTCTCTTGTAGCTAGCCAGACCTAGGACGTTATTTTAAGTGGCAGTCGCGGTATAAGGATCCAGCATGCTTGCAGTTAGTGCTTTCTAGCTGTCGGAAAACGCACTACAGACTGACGTGTCAGAAGGGAGTGTAGATTTAGTTGCTCATCCAAAAACTGTTGTAAAAAGTAAGGATTCATTTTTACTCTCGCATAACAGATCATAACAATGTTACGTAATAGAATAGCAATATTTTGTGTACAAGTTGAGACAATATTGAGCTAGCGAATCACGTATCTAGAATCATACGTAGTTCATTTGAGTCGTGTCGCAGAACGTGATGACAGGCGCCGAACGATGACATCTGCCGCAGTTGGAGTTGTTCCGTCTGTACGGCGAGGTACATCGGCATACGCTCGAGCAGATACCAGTCGGGCTAGGGGACATTTCCTTAAACAAACAAATTCAGAATGAGTTTTTTTCCGAAATGAACGAGCCATCTAGCGGCAGCGTTTGAATTAGAGCGGGTTGTTAGTTTCAGCCACGTTCTAGAATAGAGAGGTCTTGTATCGAAGTCATTTTGCCTGATACAAATATGCATTGAGGGTTGCGTTGGTTTGCAGCCGGGAGATGGTGTCCTCACTTCCTATCCCTCTCATGTTGAAAATATGTTCCAATTCACGGTCCACGTTTGAAGTACTATTGACCGTGCGTAGATAAGTGGTGATAAAAGGAACTAACGTTACGTTCGAGGACGGCTCGCTGTCATCAAGTTTGCCAGCCCATCAGCTGTTTCTACAAAAAAACACCAGATAGAGCAGCGATCCATATTACACAGAAAAGTACTCAGGAAATGAAAAATGGAACGAGTTTTTGAATTAGTGAAATCACCATCTCCTGGCGGCCAACCAACGCAACCCTCAATGCATGTTGGCTGATACCAACAGTGCTGCTAGTTCCATCAAAATCCGTGCGGAGCGCTAGGTGTGAAGAGGCCAGTGGGTCACGCTCTATGCATTCACACACTAAATGTACGTCATTGTTGGCGGCAAGACGTCAACTGGACCATGTGACTGGACTCTTTTCACGTAGCATTCTGCAAGGATTTTGGTGGAACTAGCAGCAGACTGTTGGTATCAGCCTATAAGCGCATGAAGATAGCCCGATACAAGACCTCTCCATTCTAGACCGTGGTACCAGCGTTTGAAAGTCCTCTGCTGTCAATTCACTATTACTTATTTATTTTATTTTATTTATTTACTCTAATTCAGATTCATTTAATTTAATTTGATTCATTTACTTTATTCACTTGATTACTTACTTATTTATTTACGTTTCTATTTGGCACGAATGATTTATATTATTGTGCGTACAGTTAACGTATTTACTTATGAAATGATTTGTTTACTACAGTGAAACCTCTATTCATCGTTCCTAGATCTGTCATTTTCCTGCTTGTATCATTCATATTTTCTTTCCCCACTCCCATATAATCAATGTTTAATTTTTCTGGATGGATGGTTTTCCTGGATGGATGGTTTTATCTTCCTGGTCCCTCAAAAAATGATGGATAGAGGTTTCACTGTATATATTCTAATAGATTTACAAGCACTGTCAGAGTGAGTAAGATATGAGATGATTCAATTTAAGATGAGCCCGCATCTTGAACAAATTTACAGGGTGCACATACTTTTGCCACATATATCTCAAAAACTACAAACACTACGGACTTGCGGTAAAATGCAATGAATAAATAATACCCTCGCAATTAGGTATGCTTAGTCGAAAATTGAAGAGTAATTTTATTATGAAGCTATAATTGAATCAAAAAGTGTATAATTTGATGGTTTTCACTGCTTAATTCCCGGTTACCAATAATAGTAGAAATAAATTACAAACGCACATCTCCAAGTTCAACTTTGCTTATCAATATTTGAAATCCTGATTTGCCTGTCATTTTATAGTTTTCCCATTTTCCTTGGCCAAAATGTGTAATGTAACTAGATCTTGTCCAAATTATAAAATGGAAAACTCCTCCATCTAGCAGTGGTTACTGGAACTCTTCTAATATTATCCCCTTTTCACTTTTCAACACACACCAAACTTGGGTCAAGCATTTTGAAGAGAAACATTCTCAGCCAAGATGCGGTCTCTTATATAACAAAATTCGGGATTTGGTCAAATGCCGAGTCTCTCACCTGACTGCGGTGGTTGGCCGAGTAAGCGAGCCTCGCTCTCAGGTGAAGCTGCCTGAGAAAACACGAGTGAGTCGGTGAGTTGATCAGTAAGTCGTCGTCCGCCTCGCCCTCAGGCAGAAGCTCGGCTCCGGTCGGACGACGGAGCAAGTCCGGAGTCTCCAGGCAGCTCAACCCTGGGGAAAACACGAGTTGTAAGATTGTTTGGAAAATACGGCAGCGACTTTTTATTCATTTCTTATTTAAGAATAACAGCTTTGGAACATAAGTACATGAATAAATACTGTGCTAAGAGGCCGCAGGCGCTCTACACGGGCTCGTTGTTCACTCGCTTCAGACTCGAGTTTCACATGCATCGTGTGCTAGGCGCAACCCGTAGACTAGCCCGCCAAACTCATATTCACATAAACGCCGTCAATTCCCTAGCTCACACTTTTGACATATTTCACATTTTATATTTTTTTCGGTATTCAATAATATGTATCCAGGTTTTCGCATTCATGAAATTTTTTCATTTTCTATTTGAAGAATTTAAAAAATTTACAATTTTTTTGTTCAAAATTCTGGAAATGCAGTAACCTTCGTTTTTCAATTATTAACAGAATGAAAAAACAATCATACTGATATCTCGAAAATTACAGCCGTGAGAGTTTGCGGCGTGAAATACGAGCTCCTGCGGCCTCTTAAAGTAAGTGTTCATAATGCTTAGTCTCACTTTTTCGGAGACTGATGGACGGCTTTTCTACTAAAATTAATTGATACTAAAATTAGTAGTTTGAATCTTTTGTAAGGTTGATAATATACCAAGTTTACAAGTCTAAATCCAATAGTATTTTGCTAAAAGTCTTGAGATTATGGTTTATTTCCATCTTCTCGTGTGGTATTGCATTTGACAAGTGGATCAACCCTCCCAAAAAAGATTGGCATCTTGTATTCATCCCATATCTTGGGACTATTCAAAGATTTGGTTTCATTGAATTTGATTGAATTAAATTAAATACACAAAGTATTTGCATGAATAACTAAATAATAGACGTGCATCCATGAATAATCGAAGGCCAATCGTTTATTAATATAATAAACAAATACCATCATTATATATTCGTATTTAGATTTAATATTTTCAGAGTATTATAAGTTTTCAGGCAGAGGTTTACGATAAAAACCGCTGCTGAATCTTTCAAAAGCGTTGAATACTTATAGTTGCAGCAAAATTACGTCATTACAAAAGTATTCACAATTATTTAGTCTGTAGAAGATACCTTCTTCCGTGGATAATTTTCTAAAATACAGTAACGGTAGTATCGTATTATTTTACGCTATTATTTTTATCCTTAAATTATTATTAGAGTTGTGGATATTATTGTTATACTTTTCAATATCTAAGATATTTACATTGCATTGTATTGTCTTTATTTGTCATTGTAATTTGTCATTGTCTTTATTTGTTTAATCAAAAGGGCGAGGTTCGGTCTTACAAACGCTCATCCACCTAACCTTATCCCTAAACTTACATACTGTATTATCATGGAAACATAAAATAAAACAGAATTGGAGATAAATTGTGATAATTATAAACCTAAACCTAAGAATTTACTAAAATATATTCTATAGAACACATTTATATTCACATTTATTTTATATTCTATTATAGAACACAAATTAAAAGGAGAAATGTAATTGTAGGAGTAACTTGAAAAAAAAGAGTAATTGAAAGGATTAAAAAGAGAAAGGAGAAGGACATTACATCTTGTCAGAGTGTGAATAGCGTGGTCCCATCTCTAATAGCTACGGAAAGATAGTTATTATCTTCATTACGGTATCGTTACTTACTGTCCGAACTCAAACTGCCAAATGAGGAGCCGAGCATCTCTTCCTTGATTCTAGCCAATCGTCTTGCAGGATCTTCTCCAACTAGCCAATAGGTACGCATCTCCCCTTTACCCTGTCACGCAGACATAGTACCATTAGACATCCAAGTAATATTCATTCAGCATTACAGATAAATAGGTGAATACAAAAATGGGTGAATAAATAGTTGTAATCAGAGTCAATAAAGCAGTTCTACCTCCTGCATGCTAGTTTATCGACTCTGGTTGTAATAAGTTATGTAGTAGGGTAAATAGTAGGAATGCCATCAATAATCAATTAATCAAACATCAGCCATTGTACCACATCAGCTAGTCATGGATTATAATTGATCGATTAATGATAATGAGAGGTGTTAGTAAATGGTTTAATAAAATCTGTTTTTTGTGCTTGAAATTTAGAATTTTTGTTGCTTGTTGGTTTTATGACTAAAATAGGCATAAAAGCATTTCGAGACAACAGAGAAATTGAAATATTTTCAAAATGAGGACTCATCCGTGTGTTTATTTTGAAGATGGCGTAGTGAATATAATAGGTGTAACTTTGAGAAAACAAAATAATCATGGGAAAAATCTAAAAATTATATAAACAAAAATACATTTTCTCTAAGATATTGATGATGATGAAAGTTTTGGGAAATAATTTGTGGTTTCAATAAATTTTGGTACGACTTATTTGACTAATTTTCAAGATTGCATAGTTGCTTGCAGGATTCCTAGATGAGTGTTTAGCAGGTGTTAGGGGTGTAGGCACTTGATTACACAATTTGTATTTTTAAATAAATGTTTGGACATAATTATTACTTGGCCCTATTGTGAATGATGGTTGATCAATTTTTTCTTCTCATTTTTTTACATTTATTCCTTCGATTAACTTATACTTGATTGATTATTTCTTCCGTTAACTTATATAAATGATTGATTATTTTTTAGCCGTAAGATAATTGCTTATAGTTCGATTATTCAAATGAACACTCTAATATACTTTATTATCAATGTGAAGATTTATATTATTGATTGCTTATTACTTTTGTTGGTTATTTTGTCCATTCTTATTAATTGATTTGATTGTAAAGGACTTAGCCGGAATCGAGACCCACCGCCCATAAGGCCTGTGTTAAAGTACTTGGACAAAAACACATGCAGGCAAAAATTGTTACGTAATTATTATTTTTTTGTCGTAAAATAATTTATTATAGTTTGATTTATCAAATCTACGTAGAATCTGCACTCACTTTAATCTGCGTGAGCCCCCGCTCGTCACAGTGGTATCCGCCAAGCCTGTCCAACAAGTTGCACGTGTCCTGTGAAATGTGTATCCGGAAGGCGTCTCCCGACGACTCCATCCGGGAGGCTGTGTTCACCGTGTCTCCGAACAGGCAGTATCGAGGCATCTTCAGGCCTACCACACCAGCCACACAATGACCTGCGGCAGATAATAAACCAGCGTCCAGTTCAAATATACGTGATTGATGGATAGAGATGTGAGAATTTAGCATCAATAGAATAGACTTTGAAATCTCAATATGTCACAAGGATGTATATTTTTTACTCTCCTCATGTTTCTTGGTATTTCGATTCATTCAATATGATATTATATCTCACCATTTTTCACTATGAATGTCTTGTTCAGAGCATTTAGCTACATTCAGTTTTTTTTGTGAAAATATGCATGGTTTTAAAGACAATGAGCCCTCCCTATATTGCATGCCAAATTGATTTTGAAAAGTGTGTTTGAATATTAAATTGACTGGAGAAACCAATGTTTATCACTTATTTTGAAAATAATCGTTATCTTTTTCCTTGAATAACTATCGACAGTAAGTGGTATTCGGAAAGTTTAGAAAGAAAGAATGTGAAATTTCCGATGATAATTTCGTAGTTGTTGATCTGAAGTTTGCAGCTCCTTTTTTTTGAACAAACAATCTACAAACAAAACATTATGTAAAAGCAAACAATCTAGTACAAGTTCATAGTACAATTAAATTTCCTTTTATTTTGTTTGTTACCTCGTTACCATTCAAGAATCTTGAACTGAATATAGACTGTACGGTAACTCTATTTATCAGATATTTATCTCCATATTATCAATCACTATGATTAACTAGGATCGCAAAGAATCTCCTTCATTCTACAACCATCAGGAGCATGAGATTCAACTAAATTGTTCAGTTTGAAAACTTATCATATGTTATTAATATTATTTTGAATTGTTATATCCTAAAATCGTAAACAAAATCTTCATATACTCGTACCGGTATAGGTCACAGCCGATCCTTCCCATTACCTAAGAAATCTTCATATCATCATCCCATCATCTTATTAATCATTCATCCGACGCTTAAAGATCTTGGGCTATCATTACAGTGCATCATTAAACCCAATGTGAATTAATAAATAAAATCTTCATTAATTAATTAATTAATTAATTCATTCATTTGTTCCTTCATTCATTCATTCATTCATTCATTCGTTCCTTCCTTCATTCATTCATTCATTCATTCCTTCCTTCCTTCCTTCCTTCATTCATTCATTCATTCCTTCCTTAATTAATTCATTCCTTCATTTCTTCATTCATTCATTCATTCATTCATTCATTCATTCATTCATTCATTCATTCATTCATTCATTCATTCATTCATTCATTCATTCATTCATTCATTCATTCATTCATTCATTCATTCATTCATTCATTCATTCATTCACACCTACCAGAATGTATCCCGATCCGAAGTCGCAGCAATTCCCCGGTGCAGTGCCTGATCTCGAAACGTTTGATCTTGGTCAAGAGATGCAACGCCATCGACGCGATCTCGCCTGCGTGTCGATCTCCGTTGCGTACCGGCAGGCCTGACACGACCATGTACGCGTCACCGATGGTCTCCACTTTGTACACGTCGTAGTGCGAGATGATCGAGTCACAGCACGTGTAGAGATCGTTGAGTAAATCCACAACCTGCACAAGGACACGTAATGATTTGATGATAATGATGCGTTGGAAATTATCATTAGAATTTGAGTTGGTAGCCCTGTGTTGAGATATGCCACGTTCGAGACATAGGCCAACAGGAAGTAGATGAGGTTTTGTTTTAATCGTTTACAATTAATTGGTGACACCTGTTGCTTGGATTTAATTGGTATTTTAATAGCTTTGAGTGATTTACAAAAATTACATCATACATTTTTTTACATCAAAACGGCTGATTTGATTTGACTGAAAGTTCGGAATAAGGTGTATAATTATCATATTAAAATTCCCGAGAATTTGAATTCTCTCGAAAGAAATATTTTTGATGAATTTTTTCCTTTGGGTTACTTTTATGGGATTTTTGATAATTTTGAAATGAGTCTTCTCAGAAGTGGTTCAACCGATTGCGCCTCAAAACTGTACTGTATCCAATTAGATAAGGTCACTTGTGTATGCCAAGTTTCAACTGATTTTAAATTTTCGTTTGACCTGTGGAGCGAGAAAAAAAAAAAAAAAAAAAAAAAAAACAGGTATTTTTCTTTTAGTATGGTGGAATTGAGTCTTCGCTTCGCTCATCCAATCAATCGATTACACGTTACGACTGTTTCTCGAAAGATCATAATGACTAATCAATTGGAAAAGGAGCTATAACACCCTGTTATTAACAGGCCAAATTTTCCGTCATCAAGTGATCTGACAGACAGTTGAGGAGTTGTAATATGCTTATTTCTGACTGTCCCACCAAGAACACCTGATCGAAGACTTCAAAAATGATTTTTCCAAGTATGTAATGGTGTAAAACTTATAAATAATGTGACCGTATTCTTTACATGTGAATGTAACGTTCTGCGTTCTTCGTTTTAACGTTCTTCTACGTACCTGTAATGGAGTGCTGACGGCTGATAATTCGGTAAAGCCGACGATATCGCTGAAATATATCGTAACGCAGTCAAAGCTTTCGGCTTCCACGGGATCTCCTCTCTTCAGGGCTTCTGCCACAGTCCTGAACAAACATAACAAGTAAACAAACAAACAGAAAACAATCTTTCAGCTGAACATTAATAATAATTTGTATGTATATTTATTTTGTTGCTATCTCCATGTGTTGTAATTTTATTTTATATTTGACGTGTAATGATTAATAAGAATGGAGAACATGTTGAATTAAGAAAAAATTGAAATTGAATTGAATTATTATACAGTGGCAAATATTAATGATACTGTAGTTTACACTATGAAACAATCAGAATAGATTTGCCAAAATCATGTTTTTTTTCATTTGTATTTCCGAGTTTTGAGAGTCTACAGTCATTCATTCTCTTCAGAGTACGGTACTGAAAGTTACGTGGATCTGAACAATGATAATTATCTGTAATACACATCACAAGAGTATGGTCACATGAAATATAATCAAAACAATATAAATGAAAATGTTGATAATTAATCAAAAGAGGAAAACTAATTACCGGTACTCGGAGTAACTATTTTGTGCTAACTCGTAAATGTATGAAAAATAGTGAATTTCTTATGGGGTACATAATGTTGATATTATTATTCTATTGCTTCAACAAGCAAATGTTTGATGACATGACAGTTTGGCAGGTGAGTGCGATAAGAAATAAAGTTTTCCAAGGCTGAGCAGTAAACTGGGCCTGATATTGAAGTATTGTTCATGTAATATTAGGAACACATACTTTGGTAACATTCGATGCAAGAGAGCATCTGTCTTTTTCTTCTCCTCCGTGAGTTGATTGGTGCGTTCTTGTACCAAGCCTTCCAGATTATATGCGTACTTCTCCATTATGGCGAGCATGTTGTCAAAAATATTTGGTTTTCTGAAATAAATCACAGATGCTTGTGAATATGTTTGATTTTAAAATCAAAGTATAATTAAGTGAACAAAGTTACTTTATTCCATACAAGACAAGAACTATTCAATCCCGATATAGGAATTGGAATCATACTTATTGACACCATTCAAAATTTGTACTGTACACATCAATAATATTCACATGCAAATCCAAAACTTCATATTGTTGATACCTAATTAATTATATGAATAAAGTCATATACTTAAAATTATCCAGCTGCCACAAGAGAAATGAGACGAAAACTGACATTTGAAACTGAGTTTGCAAACCACAAACCAACACTATACCGGTAAATGGTGAACGGAAGTACATATATAGTAAAGTCATTTTATTTCCTATATTTATTCAATTTTATATTTTCTCTGTAATGTAGTGGTTTATTGAAATTTAATTGAAATTGATTTTTACAAAATATGTATCATCAGATCACCTTCCAAAATGAAAATAATGTTACTATAATTTCTTTTGGCTGGTTTCAAAAGGAGTAATATATACAATGAATAAAAAATATATCAATAAACTTGGTTTATAGCAATCTAGCCAATGGATGGGCAACAACATTCCAGAGCTGTGCAGCCAGCTATATATTGCTGTGTATAGCTAGCTTTGAAGAGAGTCCGAATTAGAAAACAGCATGAGTTGCGTATGGTACACATACAGCTATAATCCAAGAAATAGATAGATGTGTATGGAAAAGATCTTACAATCCGGCCTGCATCTCCTTGAGTTTGACGCGGACGTAGCGTATGTCCGGTCTCTGCTCCGCGTCCTCGTCCCAGCAGTCCTTCATGCAGTTCAGGACGTATTCCGCGGCTCCCAGGTGATCCGTCTCCGGGCGCAGTAGTTGTCCGCCGGGCGGTTCGCGTACGCAAGCCACGATCTCTACATTTACAAAACCAGTTGTACATCTTTACGATTTCATATGGTAATAACTCCATGGATATTTAACAAATATTTCAGTACAGGAAGATTATTTTCTAATATGGGACCACTGATTATATATCAAAAATAAATACCATTCGTTCTGGCTACGTTTTATTTTTTCAGTTCAAAAAATTTGAAAAATCCAATTTTGAGAATTTAATTTTCATCATTTTTAAAATTAAAAATGAAATTCTGTATTTGCAAAAATATTTTTGGGAATATTTTTTGTTTTGATTTTAGTGATTTTCTGGGAATATTTTCTGTTTGTTTTTACTGATTGAATAGATAAAATACTCCATTTTGTTTCAAGTTTCTAGCAAGTTCTGTTGGATCATAAAATTTTTGAGACGATTACACTAATATTTCAAACGCAATTAGAGAGAGAGAAAGAGAAGAAAGGCTGATCTTTCGAAGAATTGATGTTACAAAATGAGTTGCATTATTCGATAGTTTGATGGAAATAAACTAAAAGCAATAATAATCTGAGCTAACCAGAGTCCGAGAGTCCCGAGTTGCCCCATGGTCCGGCTCTGCCGACAATCTCGTACAAGACGATCGCAAACGAGTAAACGTCGCCCTTCTGCGATCCGCGCGGAGGAGGGTTGGTGCTGCGTAGTAGTTCGGGCGCTCGCCACAGCTGGCGCCGCAGTTCCCGACACTCGTAGTCCATGTCGTCCTGATTGCCTGGGAAAAGAGACATTGCGTTCGGAAATGTCATCGAAATTTTAAATTCACTTGGTATTCTCAAATGCATAAGGTTATTCAATAATAGAAGTCATCATCCCTTGATACATTTTAGCTGCGCTAATTTTAAATGGTTTTTGAAAGTTTGACAATTAAACAGCGTCAATTTACTGTGGACTAAACTGTACATTGAAATCACTGATGATGAACATTTGATATGGTTCATCAAATTGGGATAAGAAACAAAAAATTGAACCAAATACAGTACCGTATCAACGAAACAGAACAAAGGAAATAAAAACATGAAATTACATGTTATTTCAATTTTCATTGGTATACGAAATGTAAGAACCAGTGTTTAATCTTTTTCAAATTGTATTACAATAATGATGTTGAAAACCATGTAACAAGCAATTATGGGTGTATGAGGGGAAACTGAAGAATTTACCAAAGACATACCGGTAATGTCTAATTTTCAGATGTTGCACTCAAATTTCTATAACATAAGATGAAGTTTATACTATTAATTGTAAATATTTAAAAATAATTTCTACACGAGTGGCATCTCTATGTTAACATACAACTCTAAGAGCCAGAATGGCGTTTCACTTCAAAAATACATCATGACATTTTTTTTTTTAAATTTTCAAACGGAGTATGACTACTAAAATGAGTTAACTCTAAACCATCTTTGAGCTAGCCTTCCATGGAAGCGTTATTCGCTTAGCGAATTCGCTGAGCGTTTTTTCAAGCCATCTAGATAATTAAATGACCAATCAGTGATGAAAGTTACACATTTTATAATTGTTGAGCTTGCCTCAACTTCACCGCCTTGCGAAAGCGAAACGTAATTCGCGTTCATGGAAAGCCAGCTTTAAACTTCCACACCTTTGAACTCGTGTAATCCGAAATCGGTAATCTGCAATACCCATCTACTATCCACCAGACAGTTGCTCGACCGCAGATTGCCGTGCGACACGATATCGCTGTCGTGGAGATATATCATCCCCTTGATGATGTCGGAGACAAGCGACGACACGAACATGTTGTCGAGGTGGAGATCCTTGTTGGCGAGGACGTCTTCTAAGCTGCCGCGCGCGCAGTAAGACGTGAGAACGCACAGGCTGCCGTGGTCGACGCTCGCACCGATAAACGGGATTATGTTCTCGTGGCGGACTTCCCGAATCTGCGACAAAGTTGAAAGAAATTATTGTTGGAATTTCAGTTGGTAGCCATGTTTGAGACATGATGTAGTGATACCAACATACTAAATATTATGATATAAAGTAGGTGTACTGATTCCCAAACTAATAACATGGATGGTATTTGTGGTTTCTTGCGATCAATGGATTGGTTCCAAGTTATCTCTGTGATAGACTGAAATTAAATAATGATAAACATAATCATTTTACCAGAGGTAGTAAAAATATTAACATTATTAGGACTTGCTCAAAAGAGGAAGACAATTCTATTTTTATCAAAGGGATGAGAATATATAATAGGTTACCAAATATTGTGAAGGAAGTCAAAAATGTTGATATATTTCGTCGAGAGTGTAGTAAAGTAATCAAAGAAAAGGGTTTATTACCTAAAGCTTATGAAAAAAAAAATAATTATTGTGATACTCCCCATGTATATTAAATATATTAAATTGATATTAACTAAATAGATGAAGTGGGTTATTAGAACTGAAAAATTGAATGTATAATTAGCATGATAACTCTCTTGTAATATTATGCTGATGTTATTACTAGGAAAACGCGGGATGCGCGTTGTTAGACGAGCTTAGGGGTATAGAAATCTAGAATGAAAAATAATTTGTCAACCCAATCTACATCTACAGACCTTGGATCACTCCAAACGTTCAAAAACCTTACGAGAATCAGTTATGTCACGGCCTTCCTCTTCATTCATTTCAATCGTTTTGAATTAATTGGTGACACTTGTTGCTATAGATTTAATTGGTTCCCGTAATAGCCTAAATTGATGGGAAAATGCTTTATAAATGAGTTTTCTTCGTTATTTCTCATCCGATTGATGCGAAAAATCTCTCAAAATGTGCTTAATAGTTTCCTTTATATTCGGCGAAAATTTGAGAGGTCTTGAAAAATTTTGATTTTTCAAGTATTTTCCTCCGGGTTATTCTAATGGGGATTTTTGAAATGTCTAAAATTCATAAAAAAAAAGTTATCACCCGATAATGCCACAAAACTATACAGATCTAAGTTAGATGAGGAACCATGACGAAAAAAAGTTTGAAGTTGATAGCTGTAGCCGTTTGACCTGTGGAGAACCGACAAAAAAACATAAAAACAAAAAAAAAAAAAAAAAACATAAAAACGAACACCAATTTTTTTCAGTATGTCAAATTGAATCCTCGCTAAAGCTCGTCTAATTATTGTTATAGTATTGTATTAATTGTGTATTGTTGTAATAATTGTGTGTATGTAAATAGCTAAATTGCTAATAAAGACTATTAGTATTAAAGGTCTCGATTGCCTGTCGCGATTTAGTGGATTTCATTGTGAATCAGATGTAGATTAAAGTGGCTAGGGTACCGGTGGCGTTGTATAGCATTGTAATTCCTTGCACACTCATACAGATCGCTTCCACCTTCGTCTGCACCCACCCCAACCAATTCCCCCTCAACAGTTCCGTGCATCATCATTCCACCAGAAATAGAAACAGCATAAGACTTCCAGCACACTCTCTCTCGATCATCCTTCACTAATAGCCCCCATTATATCTGCACCTTGATCTACAACAAACTTCCTCCCTTCATCACAAATTCAACCACCCGCCCCTCCTTTGATAATAACCTCAAGTCCTTCCTAACCCAACATCCTTTTTACAGCCTCTCTGAATACCTCAACCATAATTTCCTTCCATTTTAATCCCACTCGAAATTTTACTTGTGCTTATTTTATTTCACCTAATCATTATTTTAACTTTATTACAATATTAACTATCATAAACTATCATTACCTATTATTAACTATCATTATCCCATACTATGTACTATGTACTGGTCCACGGGACGAAATAAAATATCAAAATAAAATATCAAAATTCCATATAAAAGTGATAGTTGCGCTACAGGTAATCGGGCAGACCACGAATTCAAAATAAAGCTCAGGAAAGCTGCAACATTCATAGGAAAGTTCTCGCTGATAAACAGGACAGTAAGAGAACGGAACGGAAGTAAGGAACTACAACTGCTTACTAAATCAGTCAAATGAATGAGGGAGAAGCTGGAAAGACATTTTTCTTCTTTTTTAGGGTCATAAGTTTTATTATTTAAATAATAATAAATAATAATACTTTTATTCATGTGTAACAAAATACATTGTTGTAGAACAGGTCAAAATTTGTTATACGTAAGTAAAACATAATATACAAGTAAAACATCGATAAAATATATAGGCCTATATGAGAAAGAAATCTCAAGGAACCTCACTTGGGTTGGTCATATTCAAATGCCGTTTGCGTATTCCCTTGCGTCGTAGAGTGGGTTTGAGATTAAAAATTCTTTCACCTTACGTTTGAAGGTAATGTCGTTTCTCTTAGAAGTGTAAGGCATAGTTTTCATATTTTTCATTTTTCTGTTTTGAAGATGTTGTAATAAATGAATGAATAAATAAATAAGCAAATATCCGAATGAAATATATTACCTGTTTCAGTTCTTTTCGAATACTTCTCGTGATGTCTATGCTCCTCTTGTAGACTGGCTTGATGGCTACTATGTTTCCTTTATAGAGACCGATTCGTGCGTACGCTCTCTTGGCGCTCACTTCAGTCTGGTCGGGCATTATGCTGCCGTTCGTGTGGAATATACTGTGTCGACACACCTGAATCTACAAACAAGTACCGTTATTCATTTATGTCAATCCTACTATTCGATGTTGAATTAGGGTTTTGAGGCGCATCGACAGCGAGGTCATTTAGCGCCTATTCGATGTCATTGATCGATCGAAATATTAATTGTAATTGATAATTTCATTTAATATAGGGAATCGATTGATCGATGATCCATCATTTAATTAATTGAAGCAATAATGGACATTTTGAGAAACAAACATAACAAACATAAAAAAAAGAAAATATGAATCGGAACAATAATGACTGAATACAGCGTGGCTTTTTACGTTACTTGTATCTACAAATATCTACAAATAATTAATGAATAAATAAATACAAATAAATACAATATCTAGCATTTTTACATACAATTTTGACATTTTTACATATTTTTGCCACATAGATCTACACAATATGTGGACATTTAGTGATTTCATAATCCCTAACATAGTAGGCAAACTACTTGATTGGATGCTATGTTTTGATATTATCAGGTAAATCAATAACTTGTATTATACACTATATATATTCATACAATTAATAACTAATTGTCAATTATAAAATAATAATTCACAAATACGATAGGTTCTTGCACACCTAGTTGTGCTGCGTTTATGCTAACTGTCATGTTTGTCTAGGACAGACAACTCACATTTTCTACCAGATTATCAAGACATCAACAAATAATTGAATGAACAACAACTTATAATCGATTGATTAGATCATCTTTTGGTTCATGCAGATCAATTAGTAATCGAATGTTTGATAACCAATAATCAGTTGATTACAATCAATAATCGGTGGTATTCGTTATATTTGAGCATAGATTCGTTCTTGAACTGGGTCTAATCCTATTTTAATATGAAGAAGAACTTGATTTCTCACCATGCTTTTATTCTTTCCCAACGGTTCTGTTGTTTCTGTTGGTATGATTGTGACTTCTTTCATGTCGATCTTCCACAACAGGCACGCCAACTTCTGTTCGTAACGATAGTGCCTGAAAATAACAACAGACATTTTATTCATCTTAATCACAATCAGAGATCAGTACGTGTATTACATTCTTGTGGCTTGGTAGTAACTTCACACTGCTTTGCAAGACCGGAAGTTTCCGCCATATTCGACATAATATTAGTAATAATATAGAATGACTCTCTTACTGTTTAAATATACAATTATTATTGTTATTTATTATTATTTATTTTTATATTATATACTATATTATATTAGGCCTATATATTATATTATATATATTCATATAACATCATATTATAGGCCTATATTATATATAATATTATATATAGGCCTATTATAGTATATGTTATATATTATTATATTTCCATATTATATATTTTATACTATATATTATTATTTATTATTATTATATGTTATTACAATATGGCCACAGAGATTGGGACAAGATTATGTCGCTATCGGTTGCAGGAGTACCGTATCTCGGTAAGGTAATATGATTAATGGTAGTTACTTGAAAGCGAATGCCGTGCCAACAATGACTAACGAGCCAGCGATGCTGAGTGCGACGGTGACGCGCCAGTCAGCCTTGTAGACGCACTTCTCGCCCTTGAAACCGCACGGTGGCTCGGTGACCGGCTGAGACCCGCCCACCCACTGGATCGGGCGCCGCTCGTCGAAATATTTGAACTCCTGAAATCAGCCGTTCGAGACGAACTTAATCAAAGCGCATCATCTTGCTCCCCCCCCCACGTGTGAAATGTGTTTTTTTCTGAAGTTATTGAAAAGTGACCATTTTGTGATTAAATGTGCTGTCAAAAATTCGTTTTTTGTTGCTACCGAAGAACTCTGAGCGTATTTTTTTTTTCTAAATTAAATTTGAGTTTTGAAATGATACACATTGTTCCAAAGTTTTACCTCAATCGGATAAGCTGTTGTGAAGAAAAAATTGAAACCTAATTTTTTGAAATCTTCATTACTAAAAATTAAAATGATCAACAGGTAAAACCACCCCATAAAAGCTGCATATGATGAAAAATGTTCACAACATTCACAATCGATCAGAGCTGCTTAATCAAGATAGTGGTAGTAGAAGATAGTAGAAGTGACATAATAATTTCAAAATCAAGTTGTGTATAGCTTTTGAGTACATTTCATACAGATACATCTCGCTCATTTTACACTAGTTTGCCTAGTTTCAGAAATTTGGATAATAGCGTCAACAACGATTAGCTCTTAAATGACGTCCAAGTTGCATTTGCCGCCGGTTTGCCGCCGGGATCGGCAAACCAACGCAACCCTCAATGCATCTTGGTGACATCACATACCAGAGCCACATTGAATTTTTAAATTTATACTGCGAATTTTAATGACACATTATACTCAAGAAGACCGTTTTCGAACATTTCTTGTCCGAATATGTATAAAAATAGAAATGTGATTAATGCTGCGGCCCATTTCAAAGTATAATCCATCGTCAAAGATGACGCTCAAATCTTGTTGTTGTTGTCAAAGTACACTTACTGGTATTTGTGGCTTGTAGAGATTTTCACTGCCATTATGTTTATACTCGAAGTATCCAACTGGCTGCATGCTCATCGTCCTATTGCCACCTCGTTCATCGTCCAACAATGCAATCACCGTATAATTTCCCTCTGCATCCCCATTGTTGTCAATAAACACCTGTTGGCATAGTACAGTAATTTCAGTGGGCACTTTCATTTTAATAATAATGTTTCAAATTTGAAACATGGTGGGTGGTGAAAAATTATTAATTTTGTATTGATAAAAAAAAGCTGAAGATTTTTATTGGACATTTACTAGGATATTCGTCAAAATGGCGGACAAAAGTGTTGATCATTCTATCATCGCGATATGTGTATACGTATATATATAATAGCATATTTTCTATTTGAATACTGACATTTACATTTATATTTGACATTCATTAGATGAGCGTAGCGAAGATTCCATTTCACATACCGAAAAATAATGAGCTTGGTTTTTATGTTCTTTTTTTTTTTTTTAATTTTGTGCTCGGCATACACGTCAGGAAAAAATACCGATCGAATTGAAACTTTGTATACATATTTCTGTCATACCAGAATAGGCTGGGATTGTTATTCAGAAAAATCTGTCAAAAGGTTTTTCCGGAAAAAAATCGTGAAGTTTGAAAAATCCTCATAAGAATAATCCGGAGGAAAAATACTTAAAAAACAAGAATTCTTCAAAAGCTCTCAAATTTTTACAAAATATGAACAATACTATTACACGCTTTTTCAGAAATTTTTGCAACAATCGGATGAGACATAGCAAAGAAAACGCAATAAAAGTGTACATTTTATTGAATATTTGGATCAATTAATTTTGCAAAGTGTATGTGCAACAGGTTGCAGCACTATAAATATCAACAAGTGGCAGGTGAGGTTTTTGAACATTTGAAGTAATCCAAGGACCGTAGATATAAATTGAGCTGACAAGTTATTTTTCATTCTAGATTTCCATATTTCTAAGTTCATCTCACAGTGCGCATCCCGCGTTTTCCTAGTATTTAATACTGACTGTACTTTGATTATGATTTCAACATCAATTCCTATCACGCAGACACTCACATCATATCCCTGTATCGAGTGATAACTCCTGTTCCTGATCTTATTCAGAATCGCCTTCCCGTTCCTCGGATCCTCCTTGTCGTTGAATATCTCCGTCAGCGCCTGCGCGTAGATCATGACGGCGTCGTACAAGTTGGCGGCGTCAATCGGCACCGATATGCTCTCGAAGATCTTGTCGTGGTAGGGAACGCAAAACGGTGGCTTTGCGGCAAAGTCACGGATCTCGTCGCAAAGTTTTCTAAACACGCATAGGAGAAAATTAAATGCTGGAAATATATACTTGACAAAAACAACACATGGGACTTTGTAATGAGATGCAAGGTTAGGTTTACACTGGAGGTAGCACTATGTGGAAAAACTAGATATTTAT
Source organism: Brachyptera risi (assembly GCA_964007535.1). Classification (NCBI taxonomy): domain Eukaryota; kingdom Metazoa; phylum Arthropoda; class Insecta; order Plecoptera; family Taeniopterygidae; genus Brachyptera; species Brachyptera risi. The sequence goes on from OZ023337.1 coordinate 29,524,771, forward strand.
TAGTACTGGTGAATTCACTAGGAAAACGCGTTATGTGTTTCCGCGTTGATGGATGAGCTGGAACAATATAGCAACATATCTTTGGATTGGTTATTAATTATATATATCCACCTTGAGATCCAAACAATTACGTCACTGTCCTCCTATTTACTAATTATTATCCATAATAATAAAGGAGGCCTTGCTTTAATCATTTCCAATTAATTGGTGATACTTGTTGCTTGGATTCAATTGGTGTTAATAGCTTTGAGTGATTCAAAAATATCACTTTATATATTTTTTTACATCAAAACGGCTGATCCGATTTGAGAGAAGGTTTGGAATAATGTGTATCATTATCATATTGAAATTCCCCGAGGATTTGAATTCTCTCGAAGGAAATATTTTTGACGAATTTTTTCCTCTGGGTTATTCTTAAGGGATTTTAGAAAACTTTGAAATGAGTTTCTCAGAAATAGTCCACCTGATTGCGCCTCAAAACTTTACAGTATCGAATTAGGTAAAGACACTTGTGTATGCCAAGTTTGAACTGAACTTTCAATTCCGTTTGACCTGTGGAGCGCAAAAAAAAAACTACTTTTTCGATTATGGTGAAATTGAGTCTTCGCCTCGCTCATCCAATTAATTTTAGTAAATCTAAGTGAATTCTTCACCACTATTTTGTAATTCCATATTTGTTATATTTATTTTTCTTGGATTTTTTTTTTGATAAAATCTTATGAAGTAATTCTTCTTATAAATAGTAATGATATGATCAATAGTTTTCATACCTGACTTCATAAATGATTGCACATGTAACATGTTCAAGTCTTCGTCACGAAACAATAATGAATATTTGCACCTACTTGTACTTGGGGTTGCGTGGATGAGAGGGCGTCAGTTTCAGCACCGAACGGAATCCGGCGTTCAAATCTTTCTGGTCGTAAACCTTGAGGTGTGGGTCCAGATACGCTGCAAACAAATAGTGATAAATAGTAATAATAATAATGGTTATAATTGGTAAGCCTTGAAGTCTTAAAACAACGAAGAGATGTCACTCCAAAACGGTCCTAGTAATTCATCATTGGCCTTGAAACAATGATTGTATAGCAAGATTTTGATGTTATTAATAATAATAAATATATTTCGCCCGGTTCCAACAAGTCAGGTCGGGGGGTGACAACATCATCATCCTCTTAAATAATGCCGGCTGGCCAATTCCGGCATTCATTCATTTTCACAGTGAAGTTGATGATTTTTCACCAATATAAACGCTTCTTAATGCCCTGAAAATATATTTTTGATTTCATTACATAACTACGATTCTTTAGGAAAGATTATTCCAGACATATCACTTGCAATGGCTGGTCAAAGACGTTACTAATAATAATACAAAATTAATGTTACTTCAGAATTAACGTCTAATTGTCATGACCAATAAAATTAGTCAGGGAGTTTACCCTGCCTTATGAGTTATGACGCATCATGACGTACTAAAGTAGTGTGCGATTTTATACAAAACCAAGCTATGAACATGCTGAGATATAGGGTATCTCTTCAATAATTAGTGAACAATAAGTTTTAATTGAAAAACTCATCCATTGATATTTAATTGCCGACTTCCATATAAAATAATGAAGATATTTCATCCAAGTTGCCTTTCCGTACATTTTTATTTTACTTGCATTTTCATCGATTTCTAGATTATTCTCATATATCACCATATGTCCCCCACCAGGCAGTAGTCATTTGGGGTCTCGTACTTACATCTCCTCACGATGTCTTGTCGCCTGTTGGGGTCGTAGATCTCGTCGTCGACAGATATTATGATGTAGTCGCCGTCGTTCAGAAGGTTCCGAGTTTGTAGACAGTAGACAAAGTCGACAAGAGCGATATGTTCGCCAACAAACACATACACTGAAACAAGAAGATTTTTTTCTTATTTTAATTTTTTGAAAGCCAAATGATATTTCAGAACGAGATTCATGATTACAAACACAACTACATCTTTCAAAAGAGAATTGAATATTTAAAGTTGCAGTGAGTTTATCTACAATTAACCTGCCTCGAAGGATTCGAACACCTTGATGCGGTGTGGGAGCTTGCATGGCCCTATGATCTCAAGGGGCTGTCGTCAGGAGCAATTTATTTGCTCCCTAGAGGGTCACCCATGGCAATAAGGTCTTGTTAGAACACTTTTGGTCAAGTGGAGTCTCTTGGTGTCCGGAGTGTATGGAGGGCATTTCGTTTTTATTTCAGTTTCTATTCTTTTCTTGTCCGGTACTTCGTGTATGTATATTTATTTTGTTATTATCTTCATGTGTTGTAATTCTATTTTATATTTGTCGTGTAATAATTAATGAGAATAAAAAACATGTTAAATTGAATTGAATTGGTGTGAAATAAAATGCTAATAAATACAAATAAGAGTGATTTTTGTAGTTTTTCACACCATGGTATTATTTACCTCTAGTTTTGTCGAAGGTCTTGTCAATGATGTTGCTCATCGCTTCTCTGTTTTGCTGAGTCGAAATGTAGTCCTTGGCGTCCACGGAGAACGAATGACTCGAAGTTATCGCCAAATTGTGGACTTTTGCCAATTCCTGGAACAATAATTGTTTCCCTTCAGATGATTATTGTTTGTTAGACCAACAGATAAAGTTATTCGACCTGTGTGGGAATCGAATCCCGGTCTTCTGAATGACAGTTGTTTCCCCCCCTTTATTTTCCTCATTTTTTATCTTTTATACAAATCTTATTTTGAATTTAATTCATTTTCTGAAAAATAATAGAGAATATATATTCATATTCGAAATTCAATTATATATGTAAATATCCAAACCAAAATTAATATTGATTTGATGATTTCTTAGAATGTTATATGGAAGGAAACCGGCACCTCCACCAATGTATTACATGGCAGTATTTACAAAACCAATCAGTCCCAATTAAAATCGCATTTGGATTTTTAGAATGTCGACATTGTTCAATAATCATGATTATACTGAGACGAGTGATCGAGTGACTAGCACAATGAACCGTCATTCAGGAGACCGGGATTCGATTATCGCCATGGTCGACCATCCTGACGTTTCTTTTTCGTGGTTTCCCTCTGCCGTTCAGGTCAATACTGGGATACGGTTCCTTAACAACAGGCCACGACCGACTCCTTCCCACCATCGAAAACACCTAATAAAATAACCTCTCATCCCATCATCTCATTCACCGACGCCAATAGATCGTAATCATCAGTACAGTGCGTCGTTGAACCCAATATAAATAAAAATAGAAATGTTTATGATTCAGTGTCACAGTAATTGTTTTTTTTATAGGCGCAAGGGATCTATTACTATTTTTTTTGGATAGAATTCTGTAGAAAGTTTAATCCGAACAGTGATTTTATAAATTTGATAGGGATTTTATCTCTGAAAGGGGCTACTGCCATTCTGAGAAACCATCTATACACATATTCGTAGCATAATTATTCATAATTTTTATCTCATTTTTATCTCATTTTCATACCGATCCTCTCACTATTTTCTCCCATCATTTTTACACTTATCACCCATGTTAGAATTTTTATCATTATTGGAATATTTTTTACTTTATTCATTATCATTGATTAAATATTTTTTAAAAATTAATTTATACCTAATTATCATTATCTGACGTTGGCAACCATATATATTACGGCATAGTCTTTATGTAATAAAGATTCATGAAAATAAACGAACTACTGAAAACATGTATACCTGGAAGAAATATATTTTCGTGATGCAAATGTAGTCATATATAACCATTGTATTGATTTGACTAGGCACTTTGGCCATCATCCAAAAACGTAAGCTCAACCAATCTGTAAACAACTGTCAAAACATCCGTCCTGACATATACTGGAGCATCACTTATTGATGACGTCAGAGTCTAAGCCAGACGGAAAACACTCGAAGGAAATGAAACGAGGGAAGTGTTTTCTGTGTTGTTAGAGCAAGTCAACATGGTGGCTAGATCCGGTCGGATGCGACTTTATGAATATTAATTTTTCAAGATTAAAAATAGGATGGTGAGTTCATTCTATTTCTTGTGATACCCCGCATGAATGAGACTACATTATATATATATATATATATATATATATATATATATATATATATATATATATATATATATGTATATATATATATATATATATATATTATATATATATATATATATATATATATATATATATATATATATATATATATATATATATATATATGTATATATATATATATATATATATATATATATATACATACATATATATATATATATATATATGTATATATATATATATATATATATATATATATATATATATATATATATATATATATATATATATATATATACATATATATATATATATATATATATATATATATATATATATATATATATATATATATATATATATATATATATATATATATATATATGAATATATATATATATATATATATATATATATATATATATATATATATATATATATATATATATATATATATATATATATATATATATATGTATTCATTTATATTGGGATTTAACGACGCACTATAATGGTTACTGATATCTATTGGCGTCGGATGAATGATTAATGAGATGATGGGATGATGAGATGAAGGTTTTATGGGTAATGGGAAGGATAGTGGGAAGGAAGCGGTCGTGGCCTACATTGTGAGAACCATCCCGGCATTAGCCTAGACTACAGGAGGGAAACCACGAAAAACCCATGTAAAGATGGACGGTAGCGGGGATCGAACCGGGTCCGATATGTCCACTGCCTCCCGAGTCACATGAAGCGAGTGCGTTAACCACTCAGCTACATGTGCCGGTACGAGACTACATTTTTATCCTTGTTTTTGAATGGGGAATAATAATTTTGTTCAAGTTTTATTTGTCAATAAAGAAGAACTCAGGTCTGAGGACCTCTATTCCTGGGATAAATGAGATATGAGAAAAATAAAAGTGAGTGAGAAAACGATTATCTCACTCACTTTTATTTTTCTCACATCTCATTTATCTCAGGTATAGGGGTCCCTGGAAGATGTCAACATTCGTGTGTTTTGTTTACTCTTAATACCAATGCTGGTAATGTCAGGATATATAACAGAAACGATGGTCTGTACTTTGGAATCTGAAAAACTTTTATCTGCGGAAGAAAAGTATGGTCACATTGTTGAAGTTCATTGTTTTTAAATAATTAAAATGGGGTGGTAAGATTGCCCTTGTGGTGCCCCTTTAAAACGATCCTACTTTTATCCATGGTCTCAATTGGGGAACAATGATTTTGTATCAAGTTTCAATGTTGATAAAAAAAAAATGTAGAAAACCTTTGAGAAAATTGAAAAATTTTTGGGTCCCAAATCATGAGTCATAAATCTATCATATTTATGCGTACAACTGACAAATCGAAGGATCGGATTTCTTTTTCTTTTCCTTTCATTAATTTAATCAAAATATATTATTTGTAAAACCTTTTTTTTAAATTTTACATATTCATCACTTTATAATTAGACGAGCTTTAGCGAGGATTCAATTTGACATACTGAAAAAAATTGGTGTTCGTTTTTATGTTTTTTTTTTTTTTTTTTTTTTTTTGTTTTTATGTTTTTTTGTCGGTTCTCCACAGGTCAAACGGCTACAGCTATCAACTTCAAACATTTTTTCGTCATGGTTCCTCATCTAACTTAGATCTGTATAGTTTTGTGGCATTATCGGGTGGTAACTTTTTTTTTTATGAATTTTAGAAATTTCAAAAATCCCCATTAGAATAACCCGGAGGAAAATACTTGAAAAATCAAAATTTTTCAAGACCTCTCAAATTTTCGCCGAATATAAAGGAAACTATTAAGCACATTTTGAGAGATTTTTCGCATCAATCGGATGAGAAATAACGAAGAAAACGCATTTATAAAGCATTTTCCCATCAATTTAGGCTATTACGGGAACCAATTAAATCTATAGCAACAAGTGTCACCAATTAATTCAAAACGATTGAAATGAATGAAGAGGAAGGCCGTGACATAACTGATTCTCGTAAGGTTTTTGAACGTTTGGAGTGATCCAAGGTCTGTAGATGTAGATTGGGTTGACAAATTATTTTTCATTCTAGATTTCTATACCCCTAAGCTCGTCTAACAACGCGCATCCCGCGTTTTCCTAGTTGTATTCAATTGTTTCCTTTGTGGTGGCAATGATCCAAAAAGATCAGTCCTACCTTGTCATCATTATAGCTTCAATTTTAAGAAACAATGACTTTGAGCCAAGCTTCACATTTTAAAAATGGAACGTTTTCTTTAAAAACTCGACACATTTAAATCCCCAAACAAACCACAACACAAAAACAATTATTTTTTAAAATATTCCTTCTCAACCAACTCACATTTCCCATTCTGCTATTGGTTGAAATTAAGCCTTTAAAACAACACTAATACCAGTGTTTATTTCACACGTTTTGAAGCGTAATCCCCCCCCCCCTGTTACGTCATATTCTCGTATCTACGAGATAAGAAGGTTTCGAGCGACCGTCCTCGCTATCCCACACCACTAACTCCCGGGTGGTTCGAGCCTTCATCTCTCGTGAATACAAGCGTGTTCCTCGCCATTCCGTCGAGCTTTAATATCACTGTTGAATCAACGGAATGCCACCAAGAAAACATGGAGTTTAATCCTATCAGAAGGGGTTGTTTTTCCACAAATACGAGGGTTGATGAGTGGGAGCGTTAAGGTACTAGTATACCCTTGAAAAGAAAAATCAAGAGTTTTCAAGTTTTCCATATTTTTCTTTCTGTTCCAATTTCAAAACACAAAACACGGAACAAAAGTATTCGATTTTTTTTCCATTGTTGAATTTTTAATTAATTTCTCATTGGTTTAACAATGGGATGTTTCAACAGAGATTTCTCGGGCTCCGTTTGTTGTAAATAGTTTTTTTCATGATTTATTTTGATTTTTAGGGTCAAACCTGTGTTTTGATGTTCGATTTTTGTTTCTATGAGTACCAGAAGTATTTAATTACAAATTTTGATTAATGGGCTTGGATTTTGTCATTTTTTTTCAGCTTCAGAGTAAATAGAAAAAAAATCTCATTTGATTATCGGAGGAATCAAAATGGTGGCTCCAACAAAACATGCTTCATTCAATGAGCTTCAGGATAAAAAAAAAATTAGCTTCCTTGCTAAATCTGATATATTTTTTCTTCATCGTAAATTACGGTTGAGTGTGTAAATCTTAGTTTTGAGTAAATTGCAGGCAAAGTTCAACTTATATCATAACTTTATTTACAAATCAGTTGGTTTCCCACGGATTTCAGAATATTTTTTCCAATCATAAATGTTGGAGGGTTACAAAATATGTATTTTTGAAATATATGAGCGATAGGCCTAATTATAACATTATAGGCCTATCACTAATTTAATTTGTGCATTTTGTATAATGATCAATTTTACATCTGCTGTCAAGGGAAAGAAGTAATCATTGCCCAAGAGATTCAGTTCAAAGTGGAAGATATCAACATCCGTGTGTTTATACTGAAAGACTTTTATTTAAGGCGAAAAATTATGGTCACAGACAGCGCAGTCCTGGTGTTGAAGACCATTAGTTTTAAATAATTAAAATGGGGTGGTAAGATCGCCCTTGTGGTGCCCCGTCCAAACGATCCTATCTTTCATCCATAGCCTTAATTGGGGAACAATGATTTTGTATCAAGTTTCGATGTTATTAAAAAAAAAAAATTTGGAAATAACTATAAGCATCCCACAATGATGCGGTTTGTTTTTTTATGAAAGAGAATGAATCAGTTAATCAAGTGACGCCAACATCTGAAAATTTACATTTTTTGAAAAAATCTTTTTTCGAAGCCTGTACTAGTACCTTAAGACCACCTGGTAATAGATTTCGCTCCGGCTTCCAGTGGTTTGCCATAAGTTATAATATATTAAAAATTATGAAATTATAAAAAAAAAAACGGTGTGAGTTGTATACGGAGGATATTTTTAATTTTTAAAATAATATATTAAACTCAATGGCTGTATATTAAAGGACATCACAACACTGAAACTGGGTTATAATGAATGATGACGATATTTATTCCAATAATTCTGGAGAAAACTAGAAATCAACATCACAATTTCAGAAATTATGAAGATATATATATATATATATATATATATATATATATATATATATATATATATATATATATATATATATATATATATATAAATATACAATCAATTTATTTATCCTCCAGGACCCGGCCGTTTTTATGAGTCGTGACGTAGACATTACTCGATTCTTTTTATGTTTCTATACAGAATCGGTCATGCCTACGTCACGACTTACGGTCTCTGGAGGACAAAAAAGGTGAATTATAATTTTTGAAATTGAGATAATGATTCCTAGTATTCTTTAAAATTAGGGAAATAAATATCGTCAATATTCGTCAAGATCTAGTTTCAGGGTTGTGATGTCCTTTAATATAATCATACTTAACCATGTTCAGTCATTCTTTTTGTTTACTATTTTGAAGTCATCAAAGAGATTTGTATTTCTATATTATTAGATTTTCTAGCTATAACCGTTCGAAATATATTATTAAAAAACTAATATTCCGCTAAATCGACTTCCATTTGCTCTTAACGGGTAGAGAAGACGGTCGATCGGGGATGTAGTAATTGGAAGGCATGACCTTATGACCTTTTTCGTGCCTCCAGACCAATCAAATGTGTGAATCCTATCGGACAACAAATACTCCTACAGGCTCTCTTGAACCAAGTTAATAGTGGTATCGAGTGATGGGGAGAAGGAATTTTACAATTAAAATCACACAGATAAAGAATGGACGAACAAAGCTGATGTAACCTACTGAGGGGGGGAGGAGGGGGGGGGGGGGGGTTAAATTGATATCCATTTTTATTTCGATAATGTTTCAAAATGGATTATTCTCATTGAATGTTCATTTGAATTTTTATTAAACATTTTTTCAACAATTTCGTTAAATATTTCTAAATACAATAAAAATTAATTCAAAAATTGTTTTTCATTCAAAATTTGATTTTTTTTCATCATTCTTTCGAAACATTTTTCAAAAATTTACTCAAGTTTTCAAAATTTTTGCTAAAAAAGTTTTTGAATCTATGCATACAAATTTGTTTCAAATAAGTTGCAAAATTGAAAATTCACCGAAATAATTCTCCCCCAAATGTGAAAATAATTTTCTCAATTAAATCTCAACAAATTGACCTTACATTGTATTGGCAAAATTCGTACACTGCCTCCACCTTTCATCCCTCGACCGAGTCGTTGACACGTCATTGAAGTAGTCTCACAGTGACCGCGTCTGTCACAAGACGGCGAAATGAAAACAAAGCGTCTCTAGTATTAGTTCGTCTCGGTGTCCGGAAGAGAGCGACACTAACAGCGTGATCACAGTTTGCCGCCGGCGAAATGACGCCTTCTAAATATATTTCACCGTGACGAGAGGAAAGATAATATTGTGACAAGAAAAAAGGAAAGAAAGTCCAAAGATCATGAGAAGTGGTGACTACGGAAAACACTCGAGTCGTTGACCGTATTTTTACCAATCTCCTTGTGTGATACCATCGAATAAAGATGGTCAACAATAGTTTTTTATTCTATGGTGATACCCGATGAAGGTTTAGTTATATTGTTCTCAAAGTTATCAATATTTTTCGTTTTTAATTTAATCTAATTTATTTTCATCTCCATAGAAATCTTGATACACAATTTGTTTCCCAATTAAGAGGCCGCAGGCGCGCTACACGCGCTCGTTGTTCGCTCGCTTCAGACTCGAGTTTAACATGCATCGTGTGCTAGGCGCAGCCCATAGACTAGCCCGCCGAACTCATATTCTCGAATGAATGAACATTAGGGTTTTAAGGCGCATCGACAGCGAGGTCATTTCGTAAACGCCGTTAATTCCCTTACTCACACTTTTGATATATTTCACAGTTCATATTATTTTTCGGTATTCAAAAATATATATCTAGGTTTCCGTAAACTAGAAATTTTTTCATTTTCCATTTGAAGAATTTGAAAAATTACAAATTTGTTGTTCAAAATTCTGTAAATGCGATAACCTCCCTCTTTCAATTATCAACAGAATGCAAAAACAATCATATTGATATCTCAAAAATTACGGCCGTGAGAGTTTGCGGCGTGAAATACGAGCGCCTGCGGCCTCTTAAGGCTGAAGATAAATTAGTGAGACCGTTTAGAAGCGGCACCTCTCCATGCATTTGTTTGAGGATGGAAAAAAAAAGTGTAGAAAAAAAATTAAAATCTATACCTCATGCGGGACTCGAACCCACGTCCGAATTGACTTTCGTTCCACAACCAGCCTCAGCTTATTGACCCATACTTTGATACTTTTGAGATTTTGTAAAAAGTTCTTATAGGCCCTATAAATTAGGAATTGGAAAATCTATACTTCCAATAACAAATATTTTTACGATGACTTTATATAATCATAAAAGCCTTCGGGTAAGGACCAACTATAAAAAGCTTCAATACCAACTGACAATAAATGTAGAATCTCAAGATTTAGAGTTTAAACATGTCCCCAAAGTCTACTTACTATAACGGCTGAAGGGGTTTCAAGTACCCCAATGTTGCCAAAAGAAAAAACGCGTATACTTTGCAGACAGTTTACTGTCCAAATCGGCCAAAAGTGTCACGAACAAAACTTTTATTTTCAAGTTACTAGATTTTTTTTTGTGTAGTTGCAAACTCACCCTGAAATAACCGAGTTTTCCAGTCACGAGTTGACTGTCTTTGTGTCAAAGAAGTTGACGGGAAAGTAACAACACGTTTTTTTAACCTCTTTTCTAGGAAACTCATTTCTCTGTTTCAATTTGGCACACTCGAGTACAATAGTCGAAGTGACTATTTATAGCAACATATAGAAGTACATTTACTTTTTTTTATATTGGGTTTTAACGACGCACTATACTGATGGCTACGATCTATTGGCGTCGGTGGATGATGGGATGATAGGTTATTTTATTAGGTGTTTTTGGATAGTGGGAAGGAGTCGGTCGTGACCTGTTGTTAAGGAACCATCCCAGTATAAACCTGAACGCAGAGCGAAACCACGAAAAAACCCCGTCAGGATGGTCGACCATGGCTGGAATCGAACACCGGTCTCCCGAAGGACGGTTCAGTGTGTTACCACTCGGTCACGCGTCTCGATGGTACATTTACTACAAAGGAACGCCACGGTCTTCGGTTAGTTTTAAATTAGATCGAATTAAGCAACAAAAACAACAACAACTTAAAAAAGCGTGGAAAAAAATTCCATGATCAATATTATTGAAGACGGTCACCAAAATATCGTAAATTAATCAACATTCTACTCGAGCATGTCTTCCCGCACACAAGAAAGTGGCTTCTCACGCTTGCTTCTACACATTTTTCCCTCTCTCTCTCTAATATCAAACACTGACAAACCATTTAATATTTATTGAATTGGATCTTACCATACTCTCAAAAACACTAAATATTTATTTGCTTCATTTTTTTTGGCTTCAATCTATCTACCAAAGGTGTGTGCAATAATGTAAACCATGTACCTAAGTGTGACCAATGTAAAAAAAAATGAAAACTACATTTCTTAAAACTGTAATTTCTTATTTATAGAATAAAAATTATTTTTGAGTTTGAATTTGAATTTTCACTTATTCGACTATAACTGCGAACGAAATGAACCACCAATGTAAGTCTTACACACATTATTATCACAACATTATTATCTGTAAACATACCTAATCAAATTAATAAACTACGTTCGAAAGTTGTATGATTGATTAAACGATGAAAAATAATTGATATGAAATATTTTGCTTTCATGTGAATATCACCCAATTTAAGGTCAAAATAGGTGAAATGAATGAATTTTAATCTTTTCTACGTTACAAATTTATGAAGCATCCAAATACATTTTCGTTTATTCTAAAAGTAATGAAAAACCCCTAAAAATTTGAAATTTCACCTTGATTTTGATATCGAAAAGCTACCTCTACCGTCGGAACATCATGCCTTTTTTTAAAAATGTTTTGTAGCAAAATTTAATTTGATATGATTTAATTTTTAATTTTTTAAAAATTTTCCTAATTTTGAAACCCTAAAAACAGTTATGCAAAGGCTTTAAAAATGACTGAGGAAAATACGATAAACCTCAGTTTCAATTTCAGTTTCGATTTCAATGTTATTTGTTCTTCACATGCAATACAGAAAGTAAGAGTTATAAAAATGTAAATTTCCCAATCAAAAAAGTTCTTGTGCTGAGGAATGACTGAAGTCAGAATATACATGCAGCCAGAATCAAATCCTGGCCTCCTGAATGACGGTTCAACGCACTAACAACTGATGGACCCAACCGCGTTCTCGACTCCCATGAGCCCTTGTCAACCAGAACATGTCTGGAAGTAGATATAACCCACTTTAAAATAAGTGTGAAAGACCTGGGTTCGATTCCCAGTGGACGTCTAATAAAGCTGGCACGATGTCGTGACCTAATTCTCTCGGGGGTCACCGAGTTGGGTCAGGGTCATATAGAATACTTGTGTTTACGAGAGATGAAGGTTCCGATTGATCGTCTCTCCTATCCCACAGCACTAGTGCACGGGAGGTTCGAGCCTTCATCTCTCGTGTGTAACTTGTATCCAGGAGAGATGAAGGTTCCGATCGACCGTTTCCCCTAATCCACACCACTAACACACGGGAGGTTCGAGCCTTCATTCCTCGTGGTCACAAGTATGTGTAAGGCGTAGAAATGGCACGTGCTAAATTTTGTGTAGTTTGTCAGTTGATATGAGATGGGGTATTATGGGTTTCTTCCTCTCTCCTGTTAGATGTGTGGATTTATCCCCCCCCCTCCCCCTCCCCCCCCCCCTCCCCACCACTCGCTCCTTGTCATTACATTTCGTGCGATTTGTCATTTGTATTCTACCGTAGTGTTGTGTTATAAAGTCCGGTGCATGGTCTACGTTTTGTTTGGCAAAAAACGAGAAAAACAAGTTCAAAGTTATTCGTTTTTTTTCAGAATAATAAGAAGGATATTTTAATGCAAACAAAATATTCCTTTATTAAAACCGTGAGTAAAATGTTTTTTTTCCAAAATGTAAATGAAGTATTTTTTTTGATATCTGCAGAACAGAATATATATTTTTCAAATTATTCTCCATCTTGTTTAAGCTCAGCGGTAGTTGAGTTTGACAAAAGGACAAAAACAAAATATCTGTGAATGCATGAAAGTAAAAGTAACACAATATAATTTATATTATGGATACCAAAAAATTTGGAGGGTCATAAGACCAGTAAGAATATTTTTGGGCTCATTCATATTGAAAATAGATGCTTTTTGAGATAAAAATCTCAATAACTAAATTCCATTATAATGAGTTACGTGAATAAACGACTCGAAATGGGCGTGGCTTCACCAGTAGGCCAGTTGGATCTAGATCATTTGTGGTCATTTGAAGATACCCCGATTGGATATTTGAATTCTACTACAATTCAAACAGCCCTGTTGATTGGACGGTATGATTTGTGACGTCAAGGGGGCGGAGACTGCGAGTCGTCAATTGACAAACCTTTGTTGATCAAAGCTTTGTTTTTAAGATGAAATAAACTCGTTTATTCAAACAGATAATAATTATTTCAGATTGTAGAAATGAAATCAATTTGAGCAAGTTATTAATTATGATGTACAAAGATATGTCAGGTAATCAAGTGTGATAACAAATTAATCCTCTAATTATTTTAACTGTGCAGATAAATATAATTACAATATTAAAACCTGGTAAATTAACTGGAAACATTTCTTTTCATTCGATTACTCAAGGGTAATTAAATCAACTAATGAAGACAATTAACTAACGAAGAAAGATGTTTAATTATTCAAATTCCGTAAGAGAATACAATTACTCAATTACAGAATGAGAATAGACAATTACAGAATCTCATTTGCCCCGATTAGGTGATCTTTGCAATGATGACTGTTATTTAGCTCAGAGAATTCACCGTGAATATCAATTATTAATGAATAATTCAACTGAAGCATTCTTTTAAATTATTAACAATTATTCAAATGATTAAAAAATCATAGAATTAGGGAATTACTTATTTATAAAATATCATTTGAAATTGAAATGATTCATCATTATTCATATTAATAATATTTATATTGAATAATATTTATTATTATTCAGATCATATAATTCATCATCATTTATAATTATTTATTATTCATTACATTCAAATTATTTTTATGATATGAAAATGATTGAAATTGAATTGAAACAGTGTGGACCCACAGACAAGTCAAATCATATGTGATTTGTTGGTCAACGTTGTCGATCACGTGGTCGAGTGCAGAGCACCACAAGGGCGATGTGAATGGTCTGGAGAATGATACTATGCTCTCTGCATAATGCCGAGGATCACGTGGTTGAGTGCAGAGCACCACAAGGGCGATGTAAATGGTCTGGAGAGTCTTTGTGGATATCCTGTGACTGATAATTTATTCATATGTATGCTCCATTTTCTTCTGTTCAAATTAAAAATAAAAATAAATGAATATTGATAATAATGATGGAAATAATTCAACAAAAATGCTAGTCCTGGTTTGATAAAAATTGAACACCTACATAAAGCTGGATTTCCATGCACGCGATTCTCATATCGCGCGATACCATGTCGCGCGTCATGGCGGCGCGCTCGAATGTTGAACAAACCTCAACTTCCGTGAAGCGATTCGCGACTTGTCCCTGATTGGTCAGTGGTCTGCCGCCTCGCGACTTTGAGCCGCCATGACGCGCGACATGGTATCGCGCGATATGAGAATCGCGTGCATGGAAATCTAGCATAAGACATGATTGTGTGTAGGAATCTCGAAATGTAATAAGATATAATCGAATGTAATCAAATGTAATCGAATGGAATGAAATGTAATCGAATGTATTCGAATGTAGGGCAGTCCCCTTTGAACTCTGTGCATGTCTGTCAGTTTCAAGCTTTGTTACTTCATCTTCAGAACTCTTTCCTTTTCCACTCGTCAAAGTAGTTTTTTTCCATTTCTCGGTCAATTCTTCCCATCAACATCCATCTTATATAACTTCATCCAATTCTCTCCTCGTTTCCCATCCGCCCCTTTTGTCTCACTGTATCATCAATATATATTTTGTAGTGATTTTTTCAATATTTATTTCAACCATTTGAAAAAAAAATCTCAACTAGACTTGAGCGTTTTCCGAGTGAATGTCATGTTTAGGCGTCCAGGCTCATGAAATGAAATGACAATATTTTTGACAATATTAAAACAGTAAAATGACAATATGAATCTTGTAAGTCGTTTTGTTTGGATATGCTGCGTAATTATATCTGAAGAAAAGGATGGCTATAGTGCGGCCAAATTAAGGAATATATTGGTTCAAATTTTTGGATTTCACCATTATCTTCAAAATTCATTTTTTTCTATTATTGTTCATGAAAATATTATAGTTGTTTGTAGTTAATTAATAACAGTAATTATAGTTATCATCATGAACGTTATTTTCATGATGTTTTGAATGAATGAATATTAGGGTTTTGAGGCGCATCGACAGCGAGGTCATTTAGCGCAAAAAGTACTGGAGGTGCGGGGCAATGATCCCTTTAATAAGTGCACCGCCCGGGAATCGAACCCGGGTCGCAAGAATGGGAATCTTGCATGATACCACTACACCAGCGGTGCATACCATACTTTCAAAATAATATAGTAAAAATGATTATTTACAATAAAAAACTATTGACTTGAAGATGGACATATTGAATAGAATCATACAACAATAATTTTGTGAAACATGAAAATGAAAAAATGGTTCAATTTTCACTAAAATAAACTAAAAAGTAGCAACTTAATATTTCTTTCAACTGTTGAAACTTTGTCGAAAAAAAAACACAGCATCTGTTTCTAATGCAATTCCTATTCGATAATGTACTTTTCTAATGTGGTTCAACTTGAACTCCACCAATGCAAATCATTTTAATAATTACACTTTCACTCTGTCGACAATACGATGGAATTCTGGCGGCAACCACGACGATATAACCATGTTGGCGGAAAACCGCCAACATTCACGAAGACTCAAAACTCTATAAAAAAATTCCGATTCTCAATAATATAAAGATGATTCTAAAATCGGCTACGTGCCAAAATTCCCAGTCTTGAAGAACCAACTTGCCCATCTAAAGAATTGTTAAGTGTATCGATTGTGAACTAAGTCGTGACCCATGATTTTAAAGTCAATTCAGAAAGAGGTTTGAACCAAACTGTGATTTTATTTCTCGAGACGACACTCAAGGGATCTAGCACACCATATGAACACATATGAAACTATAAAACTATATTTCTAATGTGCCGAGTATCCTTCTGTTCAACTTCTCTGAAAACCGTAAGGGTACTTGGGGGTACGAATGAGTCTCCCATTAATACGTCTTATATGAATCATTATTTAGTGATACCAAAATACTTTATCATAATATAAAGAAGGTGTACAGACTCGCATACTAATAACATGGATGGTATTTGTGGTATAACCATATTAACTATAATAACCATTAGTAGCTCAGTCAGCTAAGGCACCGCTTTAGAAACTGAGGTCACCGTTGGGTGTGGGTTCGAGTCCTGCATGAGGCATGTCTTTGTGTAAATGTCCTTTCAAACTTATCATCACTCCTGCTCATTCGTACCCCTGTATAACCTGGCTGTTGGTGGGATCGTTAAGCAAACAATAATCAACAATAGTATTTTTCAAATAGTAAACCATTTTTCATTCATATTGCAACTTATATAGATAAATTTCTTGAAATAATAAATTCCAACATCTCAATTTACCTCCTAGCACACATAAAAACAAACTCGAGCGTTTTACGATAGTATTTTGAATTGTAATGTTATTATATACACAACCGCCGACACTCGTCTCACCGCCAACACTCTCGTCACAAACCTCAGCGATATATGTGAAGGAAACTAATTCAATTTAATAAAGTTGAATTGAAAATGATAATCCTGTGCTCCGTTGCTTTTATGCTACGTCGTATAATAACCCTTTTCCCCCTCGCTAGCTTCACTGACGTCTCGACAATTTATCTTTATTATCCACACTGATTAAACCTGATGCAAACATGGAAATAATATTGATATAATCGACAACAATAAAGTGTAGTTTTGATATTAAGAGGCCTCTTTACATCTTTCCTACCGGCTTGATTGCACACGTTCGGGATCCAAGTTGGCAACGGAAAACCAATCATCGTATGAAAATACAGTTTTCGATCAAATGATCACCAGTATTCAATACGTGTTCATTAGAAGAGCTTTAGTTCGTTGTATATTTTCAACCCTTTAAAAATAATTGTCAAAGAATATCAACATGTTTCTACCTGTTTCTCATTGTTTTCACGATTTTTTCAGAGTGATATAATATAGAATTATGATTTGTAATGAGCATAGAGGCACAGATATACTCATTGTGGTTTCATTGCAAAAAGAATTGGACTGATTGGTCGCACCGTTTACCCACCATGTGTTGTAAGCCAAAGGCCTGCATTGGCGCTTTTTGTCCTGTTTTGACCGTTTCCTACAGTTTTACTCATGGGTTGTGAGATGTTAAGAGTCCACGGGAGTCGATTTAGCGAAATATCAGTTTTTTGGTGATAACTTTTGAACGGTTTGAGATATCAAAATTCTAATACAGAGAAAACACAGCTATTTTTAATACCTCCAAAATGGTATAAAATTAAACTATATAACTCATGTCACATAATTGTCAAATGTATACTGCTAAATATTTTTTTTCAGTCGTATACACTTTACAATTGACAACTCGAAATAGGCGTGGCTTCACTAGTCAGCCAGTTGGATCATACATTTGTAGTCATTTCAAGATACCCCGATTGGATATTTGAATTTCAATACAGTTGTAACAGCCTTGTTGATTGGACGGTATGATTTGTGACGTCAAGGGGGCGGAGACTGTAAGTCGTCAATTAGGCGACTTGAGTTGAGAAGAAAAAACCTTTATTGGTGCCTGACTATATTATAAAACAAGATAGCAATCAATATAGAAAATAAATATAATAATACAGAGAAATAGATTGAAAATATCACATATTAGTACACGAAAAGAGAACTGATAGGATAGAAAAAAATGTAAAAATAAAATAGTATTGAATAAAATAATAAGGAGATTTAGTGTTTACAAAAAACAAAACGATCCTACTTTTCATCCATAGCCTCAATTGGGTAACAATGATTTTGTATCAAGTGTCGATATTATTAAAAAAAATAAAAAATAAAGAGTGATATAGTGAAACGTTAATTATACAAATGATTTCTTAAAATTCTAACGGAGTCTTCAAGTGCTGACATTCCGATCCGATATTTCAAAAAGTTAGTTATAAAAAAACGTTTATAAAAGTAACTGAAAAAAATTTGAAATTGTTCCCCTGGCTGATATACCTTAACCTATACCACTTAACTTAAATTATGAGTGATACCATCTTGAAGGTATTGAAAATATCTGCGTTCCCTTCGTATTGGAATTTTAATATCTCATACCATTTAAAAGTTATCATCAAAAACTGATGTTTCGTTAAATGGACTCCCGTGGACTCTTAAAATAATCGACATCATGCAATAACGCGTGGTTGAAAATCACCTAGCGTAAAATCTATATAATTTCATATTGACAATCTGTCAAGTTAACGTTGAACGTGTTTGACGTGATTCGACGGCGTAAACAAAATAAGACGACCTCAGCTTTGTTTTGTCTCTAGAAGTGTTTTGACGTTCTAATTGTATTTTCATTACGCCGTTGCCTTGGTGATTGGGCGTGAGATGACGGTCATGACCTTGTGTCGGTTGAACTTGGACGAAATAACAACTTTTGATTGGGCGTGTCAGTTTTTATTATCTTGAATGAATGAATATTAGAGTTTTAAGGCGCATCGACAGCGAGGTAAATCTTGTTTCTTAACGATTTGTATTCGTTTTGGTGAGTTTATTTCTTTGTTATATTTTATATTGTTATTTTAATTTGTTGCCAGTTCATTGAAAAGATAACGAGAAATAGAATTGCAGTAGAAAACGTGGTTTTGTTTGTGTAAAAAAGAAAACCCGGCACCTCCACCAAAATTTTTTACTAGAACAGATTGCATTAGATAATTCTTATAATTAATAATAATTTTTTTTTCAATAACATCGAAACTTGATACAAAATCATTGTTCCCCAACTAAGGCTATGGATGAAAGATAGGATAATAAGCAATAATTTATAAATAATTAATAATCAATAATTTTTTTCTTTCTATTATTCACACATACACAAAATTATACTGTTTTTTTTCACAAATATTGCATAACAATATGTTCAATTAAATTAATTTCATATATTCATTAAGGTTTTGAGGAAACGAAAAAAAAGAAAAAAAAAAAGAAAAAAAAGCACCTTAGAAAAAACGAGAATAATGACAACAATTCATTAAACTAAAATGAAACTCTTTTACACAAAGCCTGGAAAGGCTTATTATCTGTAATTAATAATATTAATAATTTTTAATTAATAAGTTAATGAAATTATAAAGTGCTGATGATGAGTGAAAGGACAAAAAAAACCCCATACCTTATGCGGGACTCGAACCCATGCCCAGAGGTTACTTCAGTTTCTGAAGCGATGCTTCAGCTGACCGAGCTACCGAGGGCGGCTATATTAATTCAATAACGTCTGCTGGGATGGTCGGACAAAATAGAGGAAATCGAAACCAAGATAGAAAGTTATGACGAGAATTAATTTAACGGAAATAATTTAATCAAGTATATCTCAAAATATTATCAGAAATGCTGGGATGCATATTTCAGATTTCATTGAAATTAATTACAAACTGAGATTTGAAACCGTTCAGTCGTGAAAATTAAATTGAATACGGTAAATTAACGGATGTTAGTGGGGAGTAACTGACGGACAACTCTGCCAACTTTACAACGATAAACAGAGTTTTCGAATAAGAAGAAACTTTTTATTTAAATCAATCAAAATTTTTCTGTCATTGTAGCTGCCACGAAGATCAATAATAATGGAATACAAATAACTAGATACTTATAATTTGATAAGTAGTTAATTAATAAGTAATTAAACTAAATTAATTAAACAAGTAATAAATTATAATGCGACATTACAACAATATTCATAATTGTCCTGAAGTTAATTGATTATAAACGTCAAGTTTATACTGTTAACGTTATGGACTGAGACGCGTGGCCGAGTGATAACACACTGAACCGTCATTCAGGAGACCGGGATTCGTTTACAGCCGTGGTCGACCATCCTGACAGGGGTTTTTCGTGGTTTCCCTCTGTCGTTCAGGACAATACCGGGATGGTTCCTTAACAACAGGCCACGACCGACTCCTTCCCACTATCCAAAAACACATAATAGAATGACCATTCATCTCATATATCATTCACTGACGCAAATAGATCGTAGTCATCAGTGCAGTGCGTCGTTAAACCCAATATAAATGAAAAAATAAACAGTTAATCATAAGTTTCATTGTTTGACAATGCTTCTTTCTCTTCTTCATGATATAAAGAGCCGGTTGTACCAACTGATAATTAGTGACTAAGGCACAAATCATCGAGTTAGCTCGATATCACCCTTGGCTACTCTTGCTGTTCCGATTGATTAATTAATATTTAATTATCAGTTGGTCTAACTGGCTCCGACAAAGATAACACAATTCTAAGGCCCAGTATTACCACGGCCAGTTAGTATTTATCTGACAGTTGGTGAAAACAAATAGCACAGGTAACCATGGTGATAACAAGTTTGAACTGTCAGATGAAGACTAATATAACTAGACTTGGTAATACCGGGCCTAACAAGAATGTAAATATTTTTAATTTTTTTTTTTAATAACATCGAAACTTGATACAAAATCATTGTTCCCCAGTTCAGGCTGTGGATGAAAGGTAGGATCGTTTGGACGGGGCACCACAAGGACGATCTTGTATCACCTCATTTTAATTATTTTAAACCAGTGCACTTCAACACCAGGACTGCGCTGTCGGTGACCATTAAATATAAATTGAAAAAAAATGAAAAAAATGCAAATAAAAATTGTGATGAATTATTTCAGTTCACATTGAAGGATAAGTATACTTATTTATTCTATCACAGACAATTCATTTGTATATTCATGTAAAAGAGTTTCATATGGATCCTATTGTTCATGCGGCGCCTGGCGAGCGTAAACCGGAATAAAGTATACTCGGTTGTGTGACATGGGCTTGGGTGTCCAAACTCACCTGAACCCTAACCACATTCTACAACAATCCATTGGAAAGTTCCCCCAAACCCATGTCACACGACCAAGACGACTTTATTCCGATATACGCTCTTCAGAGTTCCCCTTTTTCATCTGTAGATTTATCGAATTTCACTTTATTCATTCCTTTCATTCGATTTATAAAAGAACTAATGCTTCAGCGATTTTGTATTCTTGTATAGAAATACGCAAAGTCGATATTCTTCCATAAATCATCGAAATGTTTGCCATAGTTTAATGATGAATGAAACCATGAATAATCTGTTCGACTTCTTGGGGCATTAAACTAATAAATCGATAAAATAAACTGATAAATCATCGATCTGAAGGCAATTTTTTCATCATAACATTTACAAAATGTAATATTTCAGATTTGAAAAGCCAACATTATGATAAATAATGTTCTATCTTGATTTGGCAATACATTTCGTGTCATTAGAGTTGACTGAACCGAACGGTAGTCTCCCCTATACATTAACATTAAACGAACGAGTGTGTCGATTCGTCACCAGCTGACCCAGTCTGAATTTTCAATATTTCTAACTTTGTCTTACAGTAGTTCGAAAAACATCCACGATCTACTACTAACTTATAAGTCTTATATCATATCGTATGTCATATATCATGATAACATGATATGAACTGGCACGCTGTTATGGTTTAGCGATGAAGACGAGAACTAGGCTACACGTGACTTTAATGAGATCCACTCTGGGAACATTTTGATTGGCTTAGAAGGCAAAGAAGTGTTTTTTTTTTAGAATGTATTCGGATCATGTGTCCAAGAGCTAATAAGATTCGATTTAGCGACGTATAATTTTTGTTTGATAAATTTAGAACAAATGTGGAATATATGGCCTTGATTGGGATCAATAGCTGTGTCAAGCTTTCGATGTTATATTTCTATACATTTTTTTTTTTTCTTAATAACATCGAAACTTGATACAAAATCATTGTTCCCCAATTAAGGCTATGGATGAAAGGTAGGATCGTTTGGACGGGGCACCACAAGGGCGATCTTACCACCCCATTTTAATGATTCAAAACCAATTAGCTTCAACACCAGAACTGCGCTGTCTGTGACCATAATAATTTTCCGCCGTATATAAAACTATTACAGTTTCCAAAACTCCAGCCACCCTCGGTAGCTCGGTCAGCTGAGGCACCGCTTCAGAAACTGAAGTCACCTTTGGGCATGGGTTCGAATCCCGCATAAGGCATGTTTTTTTTAAATGTCCTCTCACTGATCATCACTTCATAGTTTAATAATCACCAGCTCATTCGTACCCCCGTATATAACCTAGCTGTTGGTGGCGTCGTTAAGCAAACAATAATCATCAATCATAATTCAAAAAGTCCGGAACACATAAGTAAAAACCGTTCTTGTGATATATCCGGACATTACCAGCATTGGTATCAAGAATAAACAAAACACACGAATGTTGGAGTCATTGAGGCTCATGATGTGACCCACATAATATCATATCGGTAATGATGAAGTACAATACAAGACGCGTGTGTGGCGGGGTGGGGTTGGGGGGGTGGATATTGGGGGTGGGGAGGTGGTACAGCGCGTGCTTCACTCCCGAGTAAGCTATATCTCACACCAAACACAGTGGGAAAACGTGCTTTGTATTCCGTTCATGTACTAATCCCGAGAAGACAAAGTATTTTGTAGTCTTATCAAGTTGATGGTTCAAGTCTCGAAAGATGTTTACAGGTAACAGTGAACTATTATAATCCATCAAACATTGGCTGAACTTTATTAAGGGGGATCCACCTACTGCGTAACATTTTCAGCGTTTTCCACATATAACTGAGACGTGTGGCTGAGTGGTTAATACACTGAACCGTCATTCAGGAAACCGGGGTTCGATTTTCCGCTATGGTTGACCATCCTGAGAGGTTTTTTTTTTGTGGTTTTCACTCTGTCGTTCGGGTAAATACTGGGATGGTTCTTGGTAACAGGCCACGACCGATTCCTTCCCACTATAAAAAAACTTAATAGGATAACCATTCATCTCATCATCCCGTCATCTTATATATCATTCACCGACGCAAATAGATCGTAGTCATCAGTAGAGTGCACATAATTTTCACAGATATACATGAAAAAACATATTTTCAGCTGTGTAGGTCGACCTGTGAAAAAGTCAGTATCCAAGGTACATAATTCTATTTCAGATCGTTTAGAAAGTATATTAAAGAGATTTATAAAATTTGTTTCATATCTTTTCACTAATTCAAAGTTAAAAAAATTATATGATGAATTTTATTTCCGTCACTCATTAGTTTAATTTATACAATTCATCGAATGAAGTGAGTTATATTTTTATCAATTATTAAATTCCATTGGGTTGGTACTAGCTCTTTTGTATTGTCCATCCGAACGATCCTACCTTCTCATTCTCAGCCTCAATTAGGAAACAACCACTTTGTGTCAAGTTTCAATGTATACGACAAAAAATAATAAAAAATAACAAACAAACAATGTAGACACCAGAAATGGATAAGACGTGAAAAAAATTAAAGATGAATGCGCGAACCACCCGTGCGCTAGTGCTGTGAGATACGAGTGACGGTCGATCGGAACCTTCATCTCTCGTGGATACACGCCAAACGACAGTCGAAGACGCGAACCACCCGCTCGCTAATAACATATAATAGTGGAAACGGTCGATCGGAACCTTCTCTCGTCATGACCAACCAGAGCGGAAGTGAATCGAGTCTCATATAACGAAACAATGAACTGTGATCCATCATCCGATCGCTTATTGACTTCCATAACGAAGCTTATAGATAGATGAACAACAGAATTATAAAGTAACACCTCCCCCCATCCCCCCCTCTCCCCCTCCCCCCCCTCCCCCTCCTCTCGTCATTAGGAGCATGAGGCTGTGCGGCCAATCAACCCTGCCCCCGTCTATATACATACATAAAGGGGGCAATAGCTCGGCAATGCATGCAAACTTCATATCGTTCTCAGCCAGTCTTCACAAAGTCACGTATTGTAATAGGCAACTAAATGCTGCCTTCCCAGCCACGTCACAGTATATGTATCATAGATACGCTATGCTGAAGTAGCGTTACTAAAGCTGGTACATGAACATTTTTCGATGCGAAATCGCTATTACCACATGAGGGAGCGATATCGGAGGTTGGCAGCCATTTTAAATTATTAGCCAATCGGCGATGACTGTGGGAAGGTGCGGGGTTTTGCCGCACAAGTTTAGTACGAGTCAATTTCTTCCCCGCACCGCAGCGTATCGCATGCGAAAACGGCCGGATGCAGTTTGGATTTAAATGAAATCCGCTTGAGGGCGCAGTTATACTGCTTGCCCCAGAACAGCTGTGTCGATTTTAGCGTGAATTGTTTCAGAATAATTTCTTAATTGATCAATGTGACCACGTGCGTATTACTTGTTTTAGGCCCGGTATTACCAAGTCTAGTTAGCCTTTATCTGACAGTTCAAACTTGTTATCACCATGGTTACCTGTGCTATTTGTTTTTACCAACTCTGGACTTGGTAATACTGGGCCTTAAACGGTTTTGTTTTTATATAGTTATCACTAGGAAAACGCGGGATGCGCGTTGAGAGATGAGCTCAGAAGTATGGCAATCTAGAATGAAAAATAATTTGTCAGATCAATTTACATCTACAAACCTTGACTTACTTCAAACGTTCAAAAACCTCACCTGCAACTTGTTGATATTTATAGTAACCTGCAACCTGTCACATAAACACTTTGCAAAACCAATTGATCCAAATATTCAATAAAATGTACACGTTTATTGCGTTTTCTTCATTATTTCTCATTCGATTGTTGTAAAAATCTCTGAAAAGGTGTATAATAGTATTTTTCATATTCTGTGAGAGTTTGAGAGCTTTTGAAAAATTCTTGTTTTTCAAGTATTCTTCCTCCGGGTTATTCTTACGGGGATTTTCCAAACTTTCCGATTATTTTCCGGAAAAACCTTCCGACCGATTCCTCTGAATAACAATCCCAACCTATTCTGGTATGACACCAACGTTCAGAAAAAGTTTCAAGTTGATTGATTCATTTCTCTGACCTGTATGCCGCGTACATAATTACAAAAAAAAAAAAAAAAAAACATAAAAACGAAGCCAATTTTTTTTCAGGGTGTGAAATGGAAAGCTTCGCTACGCTCATCTAATTATTATTGAGTAGACGCCAGCGATTTATACAATGTTACAACAAACAGTCAACGAACTTTGACAAGAAAAGGGTGGGACACTATATATAGGCCTACACGACCTTCTCTCTGTCCACGTTGCTTGAATTGCCACTAGGCGGCAGCACAGTGTTTTTAATCGCACCGCACAGTTCCGCTTCCGCATGCGGCAGCGGAATCGCATAAAAAATATCCATGTGGAGGTCAGCTCAACAATATACAAACACAATCGTATGAAACAAGTCAAAACAAATCGCTCCTGGTGT
The DNA here is from genome assembly GCA_964007535.1 of Brachyptera risi. Taxonomy (NCBI): domain Eukaryota; kingdom Metazoa; phylum Arthropoda; class Insecta; order Plecoptera; family Taeniopterygidae; genus Brachyptera; species Brachyptera risi. The sequence continues at coordinate 29,550,652 of OZ023337.1, forward strand.
TCGTGCATCGAAATAAATGGAGTTGCGCGCGCATCTGAGTTACTTCTGGCATCTGATAGGAGGTTGTGTAGGCGTTCTACATGATTGGTGGTAACGACGTGATTTGATGATACGAAGCATAGACACCGCAGCCACTAAAGCGCTGTCGTCGACTCGGCAAAATATTGAGAGCTCGATTTCATTATTGTCAAAGTACAGTCTAGGTCTTTAGATGGCAGAAGCTCATTTCACAATTACAGCAAGTCGTTCTATTGAGCATGCACGATGTAATAATACCAAACAGACTTTATCTTTGTGAAGAAGGTGTATGCACTCGCCCATTCACAGTGAAATATTTCCGGGGTCAGAATCTGAGTTTTTTTTTCTTACTTTTATCAATCAAAATGGGGTGGTAAGATCGCCCTTGTGGTGCCCCGTCCAAACGATCTCATCTTTCATCCATAGCCTTAATTGGGGAACAATGATTTTGTATCAAGTTTCGATGTTATTAAAAAAAAATAATAATTCAAGTTCAGGGTCCCGATAGCTTGAAGCGCAATATTGCTTTTATATCGAAGAATGCACGGCTAAATTGATAATTATTTTAGCAGTTGCATTTGTTTTGCACGAAAATGATGGATTTTGTGATGCCGCCGGTACGTAGCCACTCTAATCTACATCTAGTGTATTACGGAGTCGCTAAATAGCGAAAAGCAATCGGGACCTTCGGTTTTGATTTTTGCCCAAGAAAGCGCAAGCCTCCCTCGGTAGCTCCGTCAGCTGAGGCACCGCTTCAGAAACTGAAGTCACCGTTGAGCGTAGGTTCAAGTCCCGCATATAAGGCATGAGATTTATGAATATTCTATCACTTCTCATCACTCCATAGTTTCACTATCACCTGCTCATTCGTACCCCCGTATAACCTAGCTGTTGGCGGGGTCGTTAAGCAAACAATAATCATAAATCAGAAAGCACAAGCACCGGCCATTTTATCAGTATGGGAGTTCGTACACCTTTATATTATGATAAAGTCGATCTGTTTGTATCAATAGGCTTCTGTCACGTAACAAATGACAAACAATCGTTACCATAGTAATACAGCGAACTGGTGGACTACCAAACATTCTGATTGGTCAATTTCAACTGGTGGACATTGTTGTCAGTCTCTTGCAACAATGGGTGACGTCACTTGACAGAACCCTATACATCGTGACGTATAAATAGAAGCGACGCTACTGTGGTTTTCTTTATACTGTGACCACGTCGCTGCATAACTTGACAGCTATTCTGTGAGATCAAATGGACTGCGGAGAATAGAGAGTCTAAGTGGCGTATTTTGTGCTGGCTTTATGCTAAGGAAATGCGAAGGTTCCGAGTCACCGTTTCCCCTAATGCACTCCAGTGTAGCGCGGGTGGTTCGTGTTGTCGTCGTTAGGGGATACAAGTGGAATATCCAGGGGGGGGGAGGGGGGGGGGGGTTAGGAGAGAGTGAAGACTGGCAATAGGAATTCCAGACATATTTAGATACCCTTAATTTTGTATTAATTACAGTGAAGAAGATTATGGCTTTTGTAGGCTTTATATGTGGCTAATTCGAAGGAAGAGAAGGAGGGAGGTAGAAGGGGAGGATAGACAGCTAGGAGGAAGAGGATGGAGAAGGAATTGGTAATGATAGAAACTAAATATGAGAAATTCTGCTCTAGAGAATGGTGATACCAGTTTTGATCTATGTGAATGGATGATGATAAAAAAAGCTCAATTTAAAATTACAGTTTTAAATTATTTCTGTTGAATAATATAATTATTAATTGTAATTATTGATAAATTAATACCGTATTATGGAAACAATATTGTAATTTTCTTCTAATGACGTCCTAATTTTTGTGAAAAATACTTGGAAATTTTCAAATTTGATGTAGTTGAAGACATATTATATCTAAAGCATTTTTTAATAATTCGCCACTATGCTTTTTATTTGCATAAAAGGTTCCCAGTCTGTATCTTGAATAAATTCCGGGATGGCGCAATGAATCTTAGGCAGCAATTCGTCGTTAAAACCAAATATATATATATATATATATATATATATATATATATATATATATATATATATATATATATATATATATAAACATTTTGATAAAAAAAAAAAATCGAAGTGGATATACACGAATTTTCATGGGACAAAAATGTTGATTTTTATGGCTTTAGGTGGAGAAAAACTCTATACACTCGGATATTCGTGGAAAGTCAAAGTTAGTTTGGTTAGGTAAGATCAGATGGGCCAGTTAGATTAGATGAATTCAGGTTAATTTATTTTAGGTCATTGTCTGGCACTCGCGCGTGCGCACTAGTATCACTACTGCAAGAAATTCGTAGAGGTGCTAACAAAATAGATAGGTTAGGTTTTAATTTGTCATATTCTTAAATCCTATTTCTCTCGCAATATGTTTGTAAAACTGTGCAATAATAACTACTACCTTGCTAAATGAAGAGTTATTACTAAAAAAAAATAAAAAAATAGAACCTTCATCTCATCATCCCACCATCTCATCAATCATTCATCCGACGCCAATAGATCTTAGTCATCATTCCTACAGTGCGTCGTTAAAAAAAAAAACAATGTTAAAAAAATAGTACTACCTGGCAGATTGTTTCCAACCAGCAGCTTACCTTGATTCCTTCTTGCACGTCCGTCCCCCACGCGGGTCGTTTGCCCGCGACAATGACGAACTTGTCCCAGCGGAAGGCGATGAGGAGGGCGATCACACTCTTCGACACCTTGGACGACGGCGGCAGCGTGCGGGCAAACGTGTAGTACACCCGTTTGTTGGAGACGCTCGTGTCGGCACATTTCTACAAACAAAGACGAGGTGTTATTGGATCAGCGAAGCGAAGAATCAATTTCACCATACCCGAAAAAAAGTGTTTTTTTTGTTCGCGCTCCACAGGTCAAACGAAAATTTAAAATTAGTTGAAATTTGGCATACACAGGTGTCCTTATCTAATTCGATACTGTATAGTTTTGTGGCGCAATCGGTTGATACACTTCTGAGAAAAATTATTTCAAAGTTTTCAAAAATCCCGTAAGAATAATCCAGTGGAAAAAATTCCTGAAAAATATTTCCTTTAAAAGAATTTGAATTCTCATGGAATTTCAATATAATAATTATACACATTATTCCGGACTTTCAGTCGAATCAGATCAGCCGCTTCGATGTAAAAAAATATATAATCTAATTTTTGTAAATCACTCAAAGCTATTAAGATACCAATCGAATCCAAGCAAAGGTATCACCATTTAATCGGAAACGATTAAAACAAAGCCTTCTTTACTGTCATAGAAATCAATTAGGGGATAGGAGGGCAGTGATGTAAATGTTTGGATCTTAAGGTGAATATATATATAACCAATCCAAAGATATGTTGGCATATATTGTTCCAGCTCATCCATCAACGCGGCAACACATAACGCGTTTGCCTAGTTAGTATGGTTTCCTTCAGTCGTTTGTGCGTCGTTGAACGTACGTGTTATTGTGGAGATTGAAGGCCATAGCATTATACCATTTTTACATACCATCTACACAAAATAAACGGTAGAGAGGAAGATAAGATGCGTTTCTAACATTTCGCAAGGTAAAACCTTTTAGATTGACTATATTTTATATACACTGTTTGGTTTCTGTAGTTTATTATGAAAAATTCAACCTTCTTCATCACTATATATGCTCTAGATACCTTAAAAATACTACCTGACATTGACAATGATGAAACAAACAAAAGTTCAAAAGAATTTAAGAACCACAGATTGTGAGCAAACCTGTATGTATATTCTGTGAAAGAGTTGGAAGATATGTTGAAATAAGTTTCATATAGCAATAATTATCTAACCACCAATAATTCGAATAAATCCTCTGTTTTGTATATGCGTTCAAATGTATAGATTGATTGTGTTCAAACGTTGAATTAATTTAATGATATATCACGTGATTCGTCTGTGCTGACGTCATATATTATCATCTTTTTTTTTATTATTCGCTGATAATTGACATTCATACATTTTCATGAACAATGTATACATTATGAATCACAGCAAATAAAACAACCACTACATCAACAGTATCCCACAAAACTACAAAGTGTAGTTTAACTGTGGGTTGAACAAATTTTATGCCATCGGTCATATTTATAAACAAAATTGAATATGAACATGATTAAGAGAGAAACAAGGTAATTAATAAGTGATAAATATTAGGTGATAAATGTTGAATCTTGTAATGTAAAATCCTTTGAAATAATGAAGAAATCTAATCAAATCTAATCCAATAGTTACGTTAATTATATTTTCATTTCCAACATATTGCTTCAGCTGTTTACTGAAAAAATACTAGCTCCCTGTTTGTTGTAATAAGATCCAGCCGTCTCGATCAACGTACAAAACAAACAAGACATTCAATCGCACGGGACGTACTAATGACAGCGAAACTCGATGGAAAAGTTCGGAAGACGTTCTCAAATGGCATGGCAACGAGAGCAAAATACCAATCACTTGACCAGTAGTAAGCCAGGAGCAAACGAGCCAATCGGGACGTTGAAATTACAGCATCAAGTACAGATTTCATCCCACTTTCATCATCATCATCTCTATCTCTCTTTCACACACACTTTCGGTGTGACCGTAACTCGCACAGTCACAACACTTTTTCGCTATCTCTCTCAACTACCTTCCCTTCACTTTTCCTTTACTTTTCCTTTCTTTCAATCTTTTTTCCTCTTCTGATTTCTGTTCTGCCTCTTCCTTTTGCTTTTTCTTAATCTCACACTTTATGTCTAAAGAAGATCGAACCTTTACCCATATCATAACAAATTCAGAGTAAATATAATGAACTATCGATTAGTGATTGATTATTGTTTTTTTAACGACACCACCTCACCTACAGCCAGGGTATTTGAGGGTGCGAATGAAACTGATCATGATAATGTGATAATTTTATGGTGAAGGTGATAATGGAACTATATGAAGTGATGATAAGAACGGATGGTAACAGAAACTTGTTCCTAATGCGAGACTCGAACCCACGCTCAACGGTGACTTAAATATATATATATATATATATATATATATATATATATATATATATATATATATATATATGTATATATATATATATATATATATATATATATATATATATATATATATATATATATGTATATATATATATATATATATATATATATATATATATATATATATATATATATATATATATATATATATATATATATATATATATGTTCGTTGAACATATTGTAGTGAAACTGCTCTGTATCGTATAAAATACTGTCGATTTCATAATAAACATTCATGTTACGTTACATGTTATTTGTAAGTACGGTCCGTGGTGAGGTGAAACAATATAATTGCAAATATCTGGTTTCACCTTAATATCTTTCCACATATGCTGTTATGAAATTTGACTCACCATTTCGACAATTATTATCGACTTTATAGAAATGACGAATTTATCAATCTCGTATCTTACATTGTTAACGTTATCAAACGCACGCTATCGAGAACTTTCTTCTCCCAGAAAGATAAAATTGTCGTAAATCTATCAGCTCCTCTCACTCTTTCCCCATCTTCCATCTTCCTCCCTGTCACCCCCTCCATTTCTCTCTCTCTCTCTCTCTCTCTCTCTCTCTCTCTCTCTCTCTCTCTCTCTCTCTTCCACCAAGTTGAAGCCTGGAACTTGCCCAATCGGTTTCCCCTCACCGCAGCACGCGGTTTGTTGCCGCGCTTGGCGGTTTTATTATGACAATGGAAATGAATGTGATATATCATTGGTTAGTTTTGTTTTCCACGCTATGCGGTTCACGAGAATGGTATATATGTACTGTGCACTCGGTCATAATTGAGTGATGAAACGGTCTGGTATAGAACTGTAATTCGATTTTGGGTTTTAATCTTTTAAACGTATCGAAAATCTAATTAACTAGAACTAATTTGAATCCAGTTACTCAATAGTGCGTTGAAGAGTTCGTTAGCTTAATCGACTGATTAGTAAATAAAATAACACTGATAAAAAAGAATAGAAATTACAAATGAATTTCAAGGAAACTAGAAAAAACCGGGTCTGATAAATTATAAAAAAGTAATTATCTTGAATATAAATCTCATGCATGGCTTTATTAATCATGTAAATATACACAATTCGTTTTTTAAATTGTTGTCAGGTTTGGTGGAGGTGCCAGGTTTATAATTCACGCGAAGTATTTCGATTTACAAGGAAACAATACTGATGATTATTGTTCGCTCAAAGACCCCAGATATAACTGAATTATTTGGGGGTATGATAGATGAATGATGCCTTGTGGGGAACCTAGTGTATAGACACTCAAATTCCTTTACCGACTGACTCCACTCTATTATCATGGGAGTTAAGAGTGATGGGAATCGATTTATCGATTTTTTTTGTGATAACTTTTGAACCTTATAATATATCTTTTTTTTAATAACATCGAAACTTGATACAAGATCATTGTTCCCAATTAAGGTTATGGATGAAATATAGGATCATTTGAACGGGACACCACAAGGGCAATCTTACCACATATATATATATATATATATATATATATATATATATATATATATATATATATATATATATATATATATATATATATATACATATTCAATAGAGAAAACACAGATATTTTTAATACCTTCAAGGTGGTATAATTCAAAACTATTCAACTTAAATCACCTAATTGATAAGCGTATACAGCTAAAACATGATTTGTTTAGCTGTATGCGCTTGACAATTATGCAATATAACTTGAACCATATTGAAGGTAATAAAAATATATGTGTTCCCTTCTTATTAGAATTGTGATATCTCATACCCTTCGAAAGTCATCACTAAAAAGCTAAATCACTGAATCGATTTCCATCCACTCTTTTCTATAACTTAACTCACAAAGCCAGACGGGTGACTGGATCGACTGTAATGTCTAATGCCATGAAAGCGACTACTGAAAATAATCGAAATCTAATCGAATGAATTGTGAATGAAAATCGTATCGAATAGAGTGAATGCCATGTTTAAACTCTCTTTGTAACTCGAATCATACTTCAAACATATCTTCACATATTGATATCCTTGGAATAATCACGCTGTCGAAGTTACCCCCCCCACCAAAAAAAAAAAAATTATATGCTACCTATTCACATTATTTACATACTAGGCAAACGCGTTATGTGTTTCCGCGTTGATTGATGAGCTGGAACATATCAACTTATCTTTGAAATGGTTATTATATATATACACCTTGAGATCCAAACCAGTACATCACTGCCATCTTATTTTCCATTAATAATTTATATGATAATAAAGAAGGCTTTGTTTTAATCGTTTACAATCAAGTGGTGACGCTTGTTGCTTTGATTTAATAGGTATCTTAATAGCTTTGAATAATTAACACAAATAACATTAAATATTTGTTTACATCGAAACGGCTGATACGATTTCAGTGCACGTTCGGAATAATATGTATCATTATCAGATTGAAATTCCCTGAGAATTTGAATCCTCTCAGATGAAATATTTTTCACGAATGTTTTCCTCTGGGTTATTCTAATGGAATTTTTGAAAACTTTGGAATGAGTTTTCTCAGAAGTGGTTCAACCGATCGCGCCTCAAAACTATACAGCATCAAGTCAGATAGGGGTTCATGTGTGTGCCAAGTTTCAACTGATTTTGAATTTTCGTCTGACCTGTGAAGCGCGAAAAAAAAAAAAAAACAGGCACTTTTTTTCGGTGTAGTGAAATTGAGTCTTCGCTTCGCTCATCCAAAAAGGAAACCTGAGTGAAAATTATCATTTTACGTGAATATATAAAGAATGGATTCGGTTTGGAACTTTACCAAAAGAACTAGAACGAAATTTCAGATATACTAGTATCCACAAAGGAAGGTTATGAGGACCAAAAAATAATTGTAAAAACTACAGTAATAAGTAAATTTTTCAATATATCCGAAAATTTTGAAGAAATAGTTGTGTTTATTTTTTGTAAACCTCGTCCTAATGAATGATAGCCCCGAACTGAAAAAAAAAACACAGCAACTATTCAAATATATTTATTTATTTATATTGGGTTTATCGACACATTATACTGATATGTGAGATCTATTGGCGTCGGCGAATGATACTTGAGATGATGGAATGGTGAGTAGAAAGGTTATTTAATTTCGTGTTTTCGAATAGTGGAAAGGAATCGGTCGTGGCTTGTTGTTGAGGAACCATCGCAGTATTAACCTGAATGACAGAGAAAAACCACAAAAAAACCCTGCCAAGATGGTCGACCATGGCGGGAATCGAACCCAGGTCTCCTGAATGACGACAAATATAGCGATATATTTGTGTTTGTTATGTTGGTAGGTGACCTTCTTCTTTCGTGGTTTCAAGTTTAGAACTAACTTTATTAATCAAATAGAGTATTCCTTGATGATATTACCAACCTACAGCCACATCATCTACCTTCGACGCCAAGATATTTCAATATATTTCTATAATACGATTATACATGAAAGGAGGAATTTATGAATGAATTGAAATGAAATCGTAATTTTCAGATAGCGTGATCATTCATGGAATACGTTTCATAAATGTAAGACCTTCTTGAAATGAGAAAAAAATGTAATAGTGTAATATGAATGTGAAATATGTAATATTGAAATATTAATAAATGAAATATTATTATCATTATTATTATAATGTGTATTGAAAATGTGAATATGAAAGAATTTATTGAAGGATTGATAGTCGAGTTATCAGATATCGATGATCGATAAGAACAGATATTGATTTTAAAATAGAATGTATTTCCAAATTGAACTTCAGGGTTAGTTGAAAAGCTAAAATCATCTGAAAATTGGAGTTCAAACTTATTTAGACCCATTCTCATTTGGTATTATTATTTTAAATATCATTATCATTATCATTATTTTTATTTATTAATAGAATTACCTGATATCATATTATAATGTTATAAGCCACATTTATAAGTTGATAAGTTAATAAATGTAAACTGCTAACCATTCCGATTTCCTCGGAAGAGGGTTAAAGGAATAATTGAATAAAATAAATAAATAAATATAACCTTAAAGTTGTGTCCCTGAAGTCTAGTGAGATCTTTTAATAATTTTAGGTTTGCTTAGAATATATAATATGTTATTTTAAAACTAATACAGTTTTGACAAAGTCGAAATTCTTTCACACAGCATTAAGTATTCGTTCCAATGTTGTTATTAGTCCAATAGGCTAGACACGTTATAGGTCTACGCCAAAATGGTGGTCGACGATGTGGTTGAACTGGACGCTGATTGGTCGATTCAAACCTTCTCCTCAAACTTGAGAAATTAAGTTTAATGTTTGCAAACTTCTACGTCACGGCTGCTACTAAGTACCAAGTTAATGGTATCGTAAACGTAGATGAGAAATGCCATAAGACAAACAATTTGTAATTTCCCAAGTTTACGGTCAAGTTCAATCGTGAATGGGCCTCTAGTCAGGTAGAAAAATGTCTTTTACTTTTGGTCTAGCTGTATACGTGATGTAGAGTTGAACCTATAGTCAAAGACCGCATTCTGTTTACCTGAGGGTTGAAAGAAAACGTCTTCTAAAAGTAAATGGAAAGGTGGAAATGAGTGACCAAGTTCGATTACTGTTAAAAAAAATAAAAAACACAGTGGAAAGCTATTTTAAAACCCATCTTGAAACACACGAGTTAGAACACGATCGCAAAATAAATGACCTACTTCTCGACCTACCAATGTTGTTCTTCATATTAACATATAACATTTACATAAAATCTACATTTGAAAAAAGTGGATTTGAACTTGTGCCGTTCTAAAGATAGAAGAAGACAAAAAAGAGTAGATACGAACAAGAAAGAAAAACAGTTTAACCTTTGCCAATTGATATAGAATTACAATGAGAAAGCGTTGGAACTTGGAAACCACGTGACAGGGAGAGGTGAAATTTTATTCAGTATAAATAAAACATATACTGGGATGGTTTCTTAACAACATGCCACGACCGACTTCTTCACAACAATGCAAAATCACATGATAAAATGACCTTTCATCGTATCAAACCATCATTTCATATATCATTCATTGACGCCAATAGATCTTATAGTCACCAGTACAGAGCGTCGTTAAACCAAATATAAATAAAATAAATAGACAAGCGATGTACAAATATGGATCGAGTTATTGGCTCAATATTATGAATCTACGTTGAACGAAAATAAAAACTCTAATATAAAATAATATATTTCTCCATTTCATTGAAGATTTTCAATCATTTTCTTCCGTTATTTCAGTACACAATATTTATAAGCGCGTTTTTATGATTGTGAATATATCCTGATAAATTAAAATATCACCTTATAAGCGCAATGCTACGTGTCAATACGTGCAATTCTGCATTGGCATCCGAATTCCGGTATTGGAATCACGGCATCCGAATCCCGGCACTGGAATCCTGGCACCGGAATCCTGGCACCGGAATCCCGGCATTGGAATACCGGCATCCGAATCTCGGCATTCGAATCCCGGCATTGGAATCCCGTCATCCGAATTCCGGCATTGGAAATCACGGATTTTAATTCCACAAATCGATATCAAACCGTTTTGTTTCGATTTCTAATTGATCGAATTTTGAATATTCCAATTCGATATCGAATCGAATTACTACATTATCGAATCGATCGAAATCGGACGGGAACCCTAATTTCTAACGACATTCCTATGAATAACAACGAATTGTTATCTTTCGTTACAGGTAACTAGGAAAACGCGGGATGCGCGTTGTTAGACGAGCTTAGGGGTATAGAAATCTAGAATGAAAAATAATTTGTCAACCCAATCTACATCTACAGACCTTGGATCACTCCAAACGTTCAAAAACCTTACGAGAATCAGTTATGTCACGGCCTTCCTCTTCATTCATTTCAATCGTTTTGAATTAATTGGTGACACTTGTTGCTATAGATTTAATTGGTTCCCGTAATAGCCTAAATTGATGGGAAAATGCTTTATAAATGCGTTTTCTTCGTTATTTCTCATCCGATTGATGCGAAAAATCTCTCAAAATGTGCTTAATAGTTTCCTTTATATTCGGCGAAAATTTGAGAGGTCTTGAAAAATTTTGATTTTTCAAGTATTTTCCTCCGGGTTATTCTAATGGGGATTTTTGAAATTTCTAAAATTCATAAAAAAAAAGTTACCACCCGATAATGCCACAAAACTATACAGATCTAAGTTAGATGAGGAACCATGACGAAAAAAAGTTTGAAGTTGATAGCTGTAGCCGTTTGACCTGTGGAGAACCGACAAAAAAACATTAAAAAAAAAAAAAAAAAAAAACATAAAAACGAACACCAATTTTTTTCAGTATGTCAAATTGAATCCTCGCTAAAGCTCGTCTAATTGATTTTTCTTATCTCATCAGCATTGTTAGGGTGTTGAGTATTAATCTTGTGTATGCCAATGTAGGCCATTGTTGTGCTCAGCTTATCAGCTTATCAGTGATCGTATTTTAATCACACGGTTATCAAAACACGCTAAATATTTATACACGCTGTTTGGGGTAATTCATTTTCTCATTGGATGATGTACAAATCCTAAACATGGAGCTAGTAGGGTGTTTTTGAAGTGGCTCCGACAAATCCTGAAAATGTTGAATTTTAATTGACTCATTTTTTGAATATGTTACAAATACAGTCATGAATTATAGCCACGAAATAAGGGAGGGTGGAAAGAATTGAGAGAGAAAAAAAAACACATAACACATGTGAAGGTGAAAATTTAAAAGTAGCAAGTGTAAATTTTCGTGACAAACAGAGATTATGCTACAAATTCTCTTTGATCCCAAAAGCAGCAAGGGATCGACTTTCATAGAGGAAAATGTGAAATTAATGTAGGGCTTATGTTGAAAATTTGAATAACAATTCAAAAGCTGACAGTTCTATGCCATTCTTTGTAGCCAATTTCACCTCATATAGCGTACTGTTACATACAAATAACACAGAACATATTGTGAGAGTTATCTACATGGTGTGAAGCAGTTTCACAGCAATATGTTCATCTGGAAAGTACCTGCAATCGTTCATATGTTATGTTGACACTAAAAATGTTACGCGGTGGGTGGGATCCCCTTAAGAGGCCGCAGGCGCTCGTATTTCACGCAGCAAACTCTCACGGTCGTAATTTTTGAGATATCAATATGATTGTGTTTGCATTCTGTTGATAATTGAAAAACGGAGGTTACCGCATCTACAGAATTTTGAACCAAAAATTTGTAACTTTTCAAATTCTTCAAATGGAAAATGAAAAAATTTCGTGTTGGCGAGAACCTAGATACATATTATTGAATACCGAAAAAAAAAAATGTAAAATATGTAAAAAATGTGAGCTAGGGAATTAACGGCGTTTATGTGAATATGAGTTCGGCGGGCTAGTCTACGGGTTGCGCCTAGCACACGATGCATGTTAAACTCGAGTCTGAAGCGAGCGAACAACGAGCCTGTGTAGAGCGCTGCGGTCTCTTAAACACTCTTCAGTACCTATTAATTATCTCCTTTTCACTGAACCTAGCAGAACAAGAGGATGTTTTCATAAATTGCCGCATCGGTACCGGATGAGGGGAAGGGGGGGGGGAGGTGGAGGAGGATGGAGGGGGTAAAAAGAACCCGGAAGGGTTATCCGGACAAGACAAATCACTTGAATATAGATGGGATGAGTAAAGCGGACTCAATTGTTTACGTAGAAGAGATATACTTGTTTCTACGAAAGAAGGCGCGAACCACCCGTGCGATAGTGACGTGGAATAGTAGGGACGGTCGATCGGAGCCTTCCAGTGGGTACAAGTGTGGTCTGCTATATTCGCGGCCTTTAAATAACTCAAACCGTAGTTTTATTATTTTATGAACAAAAGAAGGAAAATTTGATTCACTTTTTCCAAGTTTTCCAAGAATGGAGTAGGCCTATTCATTCAATTTTTTTCATAAAAAAATGATATTCAATATATATATATATATATATATATATATATATATATATATACAATATTATATATATATATATATATATATATATATATATATATATATATAATATTATGTATATATATATATATATATATATATATATATATATATATATATATATATATATATATATATATATATAATATTATGTATATATATATATATATATATATATATATATATATATATATATATATATATATATATATATATATATATATGATATTATATATAAATAATTAAATATACATATTTTCATCTATAAATACCAAAGCTATACAGTACAAATATAACGGTGATATTTGTGTTTGTTATATTGGTAGACAACTTTCTTCTTCATCTTTAGTGAAAACAAGTAGATATGATAAATCGCAATCAAAATTAATATTCAAAGTTCAGATCTGATCTCAAGAAAGCCGTGCTTTTGACGAAGAAATTACGACACCAAAGACATTCCGTAATTTAGTCAGTCTTCCCAGTATTTATATAAGATAAGTTCTTAGAAAGGGTCGATGTGTATGCAAAGAGGTGTTGTTGATTGATCAAAGTGAAGTGCGTGGGAAATGTGCTCACAATTCAGTGCGTGCAATTAAATTGATCTGACTTGACTCAAATCTCTATAAAACTGATTAAGAAAACGCTGGTTTAAATCAGATAATTAGATGAGCAGATACGAAGACTTCCATCCGTTTCCTATGGAGCTTTGTTCGTGTTTTGTTTGTTCGTTTGTTTGTTTGTTTGTTGTGTTTGTTTGTTTATAGTTTTTGAGATTAATCGGTTGGAACAATTTTGAGAAATATCATCTGAAAGTTTCTAAAAACCCCATAAGATTAAAGGCTGGGCAAGAAGAGTTGAAAAATAATTTTTTTTTTTTTTTTTTTTAATAACATCAAAACTTGATACAAAATCATTGTTCCCCAATTAAGGCTATGGATGAAAGATAGGATCGTTTGGACGGGGCACCACAAGGGCGATCTTACCACCCCATTTTGATGATTTAAAACTAATGATCTTCAACACTAAGACTGCGCTGTCTGTGACCATAATTTTTCGCCGTATTTAAAAGTCTTTCAGTATAAACACACGAATGTTGATATCTTCCACTTTGAACTAAGTCTCTTGGGCAATGATCACTTTTTTCCCTTGACAGCAGATGTGAAGTTTATCATTATACAAAATGCACAAATTGAATTAGTGATGCCTATAATGTTATAATTAGGCCTATCGCTCTACTAATTAAAGGTCGTGGCCAATTGGTACTTCATCTAAGTATTTGATTCGAGGACTGTGGGAAACCACGAAAAACCAAGTCAGGATGGATAAAAAAGGTGTTTGTTGGTCTTGAGCTTTTTCTTCCAACTTCTTCTCTTCTTTTCTTCTTTTCTTGTAGTGTTTGATATTTTTTCCTTTTTTTTTCTTCTTTTTTTCTTCAAATCTCTCCAGAAAAATAAAAAATTCTCTGAGTGTGACTACATACATGATACAATTCATCACCATTTTGTATGCATTTCGAATCAGCCGTTTTGAAGAAAGTAATTCAATTAACTGATTTTATTTCTCAAATATATAGAAATAGTAGCAGAATTATGTTGTCAAGATTCACTGCTTTCTAGATACGATATTTGCCCAACAATGAAGTATTTTTCATATGCGACAAGACTCAAGGTGTGTAGAATACCAGAGTCGATACAGTAGCAAAGGTAGTACTACTTCAACGATTTTTTTTATACCTTATTGAGATATCTCGCTCATCTTACAACGCATATGCTGCGCTCGCCTAGTTTTATATCTTTCACGGTTCAATTTGTATTATTATTTATATCTGTTAAATCACCCTGGTGGGAACTTTTCGCCCTAAGGAGACTGGCAACGCCTTAAAGCTCTATATAGTTGATAACATCCGTCGTTACCAACCTTGAAAACACGTACATTCAGGATAAACTACTTTTTATTATGTCCGAGTTATTTGAGCTTAGCACAGCGGTGTTCCCCTTAGGCTTTCATTCAAGTTCCATTGAATATAATCCTTGAGTAACCCGACTGGCTCAGTGAGCTAAAGCTCTGTGCTAGAACTGTAGTCAAGTCGGGCGTGGGTTTGAATCCCACATAAGGCATCAAAATCCGACTACATAGGCCTATTATAATCTATCCCCCGTTGTAAACATGTGTACAAAACTAGAGCTTGATCGGGAATTATCGTCACTACAATTGTTTATCATAGATTTTTTATATTGGGTCTTAACGACGCACTATAATGATGGCTACGATCTATTGGCGTCGGTGGATGATGAATGAGATGATTGGATGATGAGATGAAAGGTTATTCTATTAGGTGTTTTCGGATGGTGGGAAGGAGTCGGTCGTGGCCTGTTGTTAAGGAACCATCCCAGTATCAACCTGAACGACAGAGGGAAACCACGAGAAAATCCCTGTCAGGATGGTCGACCATGGCGGGAATCGAACCCCGGTCTCCCGAATGACGGTTCAGTGTGTTACCACTCGGCCACGCGTCTCGGTTTTATTATAGGTGAGTGATAGATAAAGCTTCATCCCACTCTTATGAAGCTTTGTCTACGTTTGTTTGTTTGTTTGTTTGTTTGTTTGTTTGTTTGTTTGTTTGTAAGTAAGCATTGCACAGGTCGAACGGTTTGACTGATCAGCATGAACATTTTTCTGTGTACGAAGACTTATCCAAATTCGATCTTTCTGAGATTTCCACTTCTGAGAAATATCATTTCGAAGTTTCTACAAACTCCGTAAGATTTGGCACAAAGGAAAATTTTCAAAAATAAAATCTCTCCAAAAAGATTGAAATTTTCTTTGGGTGTGAATACATTAATGATCCACATTATTGCAATTTTGTATGCAATTCGAACCATCCGTTTCGCAGAAAATAATTCAATAAATATTTTGTATTCAACAAATAGATAGAAATAATAGCAGAACCATTGCTGTGAATGAATGAATGAATATTTGGGTTTTACGGCGCATCAACGACGGGGTTACATAGCGCCACCATTGCTGTGATTCACTGCTTTCTAGATTCGGTATTTACCGAATGGAGTATATTTTATAAAAGTCAAAGAGTGTAGAGTTTTCGATTAAACTGCAGAGTCGATGAAGTAGCAAAGGTAGAACGACTTCAACGACTCAATTTACCACTAGTGATAGGCGTGGCTTATCGGCAGGCCACCTTGATCTATTCTTCATGTGGGCATTTAGAGATACTCTGATAGGCAATGTCAATTTTCCCACATAAAAAACAGCCCATTTGACTGAATGTTTTGTTTTGTGACGTTTGTGGGCGGTTCAATCACTATAGTCGTCAATTGATTATACCTTATTCAAATATCTCGCTCATCTTACAACGCATATGTTGCGTTTGCTTAGTACACGTTACGTCGGCATTGTTAATGTCACGTTGTGGGTATAGGTTCCCCTTAAATAAGTGATCTATCTGTATCAACAATGTTGATCCTCATCAAAATCCAGTTTGATTTCACTCCCACACATTTTGTACTTCCTAAAACTAGAAACTTTCTCTTACCAAACTTACGAGTTCGTCTATATTGACAGCTCCTAATCCTGTCATAGTGTGACGACCGGCGTTTCGCAACCAAAACAACTCAAACACGAGAGCGGAAACTACGAGGCGAATCACTTCCGGGTCTTCCAAAGCACTTTGCTAGCCAAAGCACTTCGCGAGATGTTCAATAACCGACTCGATTCGATTTATAACGAGATGCTAAAGATATTGGAAACTTTCAAACTGTTTTTCAATTATTCTTTCAAGTGGGCTTATACTGGATGAATGAGCACTGTTGAGCACAGAAAATAAGTCGAATATTGAAACAAAGTGGCTATAGCCACGAATTGAACCGGTTTCGTTAGTGATACCAACCTATTTTATCATACTATGAAGAAGGTGACCAACCGGCACAGTAGCTGAGTGGTTAGCTCACTTGCTTCGTGATCCGGGAGGTGAAGGGACATATCGGACCCGGTTCGATCCCCGCCACCGTCCATCTTTACAGGGGTTTTTCGTGGTTTTCCTCTGTAGTCTAGGCTAATGCCGGGATGGTTCCTACAATATAGGCCACGACCGCTTCCTTCCCACTATCCTTCCCACTACCCATAAAAACCTTCATCTCATCATCCCATCATCTCATTAATCATTCATCCGACGCCAATAGATCTTAGTAATCATTACAGTGCGTCGTTAAAACCCAATGAAAAAAAAAAAAAAAGAAGCCGACCGAGCTCACATACTGATAATATCGAAGGCATTTATGGTTTCTTGCGGTCAGTTCAGAGCTAATCGTCCCGATTGCCTGACGCGATTCAGCGGATACCCTTGTGAACTAGATGTAAATAAGAGTGGCTACGTACCGGTGGCATTGTTGAACTAACAAAATCTATAATTCTCGTAATTTACTGGGCCGTGTATAGTATTGTTGTTCCGAACAGTTCGATATAAAAGTGATAGTTGCGCTACAGGCAATCGTGGAGACGCTGGGCTCAGATCCTGACCCCGGAAATATTTCACTTTCAAGACCCGAAATTTTTCAGAAGCTCTCAAATTCTCACAGAATATGAAAAATACTATTATACACCTTTTCAGAGATTTTTACAACAATCGAATGAGAAATAATGAAGAAAACGCAATAAACGTGTACATTTTATTGAATATTTGGATCAATTGGTTTTGCAAAGTGTTTATGCGACAGGTTGCAGGTTACTATAAATATCAACAAGTTGCAGGTGTGGTTTTTGAATGTTTGAAGTAAGTCAAGGTTTGTAGATGTAAATTGAGCTGAAAAGTTATTTTTCATTCTAGATTGCCGCACTTCTAAGCTCATCTCACAACGCGCATCCCGCGTTTTCCTATTTATCAATAAGCCAAATCAAGATCCTCGCATTCAACCAGGAACATCGGTGAGCTCAAAATAAGTTCAAACATATATTGACTAACAAAATACTCTACATATTAACTTACTTGCGATGGTTTAGATTATGCACGTGATACTGTGTTCATTTTCAAGTTTTCTATGCTTGTATTTCTGTACTTGAATATTTTAACGCAGTACCATAATCAATTTTTTAAGCTTCAGTCTCTTAATATTTACTCTATTATCTACCTGACTTGTTCTATAACATATACATACTGTGTATCCATGTTCTACAGAATAAAGGATTTATTATTATTATTATTATTATTATTATTGTATTGTTCTAATGTATCTTGAGATCACAAATTTGTACGTATGAAATACCAGCATCAAGTTTGGTCACATGACCTAGCTGTTCATAGACGGGCATGTGTAGATTTGGGCCACAATGGGTTTCCAAATTTTTTAGAAAAAAAAACTTTCGAAATTTGAACAGCTACCCTCGTTCATCATCATCAACATCATTTGTCACCAACCAATGTCTTTGAATCGAGTTTTCGAAATTCCAGCATGACAAGATATAAACTGTGGAAAACCTGCTTTGGGCGAGAATGATTCACAAGGGGTATGAGATAGGGAGAGGGGGGAAGGGGGGAGGGGAGAAATTCCAGTATTTCGAAGGGTTTGAATAGTTGGTTGAATAACCAGACCATTCAGTTCATACTTCGTCTGTGAGTTTGTTACATGCATCGTCAGTTTACTGGACCTTTAACTTTAACTTTAATTATAGCAGTGCCTTCATAATTATTCAATTATTCGGTCATAATTATCGTCAACAATTGAACATATCTGTGTTATGGCTACCAATAATTTTTTCTGGGGTAAGTTGAGTGAATTGTCATAAGTATTTAATTAATAATATATATTTTGGTAACAACGAAACTTGATACAAAATCATTGTTTTTCGATTGAAACTATGTATGGAAGTGGGATCGTTTGTGTGGGGCACAGCAAGGGTGATCTTACCATGCCATGTCAATTATTCCAAATTGTTTGTTACTAAGACTGCACCGTCTGTGACCATACTTTACGCTCTTTTCATTATTTTATGATAACAACAATGGTAATTAATTATTATCATTATTCATATTCAAATTAGGTAATCTTATTGTTCAACGTACCATCGCTAATTTTTGTCCGATATTCTTGTTTGAGGTGTTTTCTGATAGATCTTGTTTGTATGTATGATGTAGTGTTTGAACTTTTTGTGTTTTGTTTGTTTTAATATGGTTTTTACTCACTTGAAGTTGATGCTTTGTGATCTGACTAAGACGACAAAGGTGGACAGTAGGTTAGGTTAGGGTTAGGTTAGTGTATAAACCTCGCGTATACCGCCGGCAGGCGGAACGGAGCTTATATATTTTAATAAAAATGAAGAAAAAATAAAAAAAAATTGAAAAAAATGGCGTGGTACGCTAATCAGTAATTTTACCCAAGAGGCTTATAACAATGCACGAACAATGTAATTTCTGTAACAGAATAAAATAAATTTTGAATTTGAATTTGAATCATGATAGAGGATGGAAAATTGATAATTTGAGTGAAAAGCATGAGTTAAAACCACATAGTCGCGTTTTTAAAAACATTTTGATAGAATATTTTGTTTGTTTATATATTGACATTCAAATTGAAGTCTACCTGACTACAGTTAGTAGGCCTATCTTCGGGAATATTGTCGGTCCAAACAAACATTCATCGGACATCACATGTTACAGTGTGTAACACTGGTATTACCTTCCTGGACTAAGTGAAAATAGCATTTCTTAGTTGCATTTCTAGCGTTAATGACGTTGCTCAACGACCCCACCAATAGCTAGGTTATGTGGGATTTCTAATGTTTCTGTATCCCAATGATCTTTCCACACAATATTATTATTTATTATTATTATTTTTTTAATTACATCGAAACTAGATACAAATTCATTGTTCCCCAATTAAGGCTGTGGATGAAAGATAGAATCGTTTGGACGGGGCACCACAAGGGCGATCTTACTACCCCATTTTGAATGTTTATAACCAATAAACTTCAACACCAGGACTGTGCTATGGTGACCATGAATTTCCGCCGCAGATAACAGTCTTTCAGTTTCCGAAAGTCCGGAACACATTATAAGTAAAAACCGTTTTTGTGATATATATCCGGACATTACCACACATTACGCTTTTTTAAAATACATTTTTCTTCTTTCTTACATAGGTCAATTATTTGAATAATTATTTTAATCTCATGGTACATTTGATAACTTCATATTTTGCACGTCAATATAATAATTCCATCAAATTTCAAGTGTGGAATAAGTATTTCATTTGAAAAACAAAATATAAAGACTAGATTTATATATTTTTCTTTTCGAAAAGACTCATCTCTCCTTTTTTTTTAATAATGTCACCGACCATAATAACATTTTTCATCATGTTTTTCACAGGAATAAATTTAAGGGACATCAATAAATCACCTGAACCGATGCCTCAAGTATCGGAACATACGGTCCACATTCTTCGAGCCAGAATCGTGACGTCAACCTCCTTCCTTCAACCAAAAGACAAGTTCGACGTTTGTCTCCGATTCGACAAACAAGATCAACTATTTGTCCTGTGCACACTCACCGAATCTTGTCCGGAAATCAAACTAGACGTCAAAATCAAAGCCGGTGACGAGATTTTGTTTTGTAAGCGCAGTACTTGTGTTTACGATGTCGATATTGCGGTCCAGATCGACGGATACTATTCGATGGAGGATGATTATCATCTAATCGAGACGATAAAAAGACTCGATGCTAAGATTCACGCGCTAGAAGAAACTCTCTCGAAATCAGCTGATTCTGATCTGACAGAGGGAAAAGATTTTCAAATTCAATCGGAGAAAACTAATTTAAATAAAAAACTAATTCCAGATAATATGAAAAATATTGAACAATCAAAGTGTGGTCGAAATGTGTTCATTATCATTATGTTTGCTGTGTTGGTTTATTGTTATATTGAGTGTTTTTATTAACGTCGAATATGACATACATACGTAAGCCTGATTCATATATGGAAACACGGTTGCACGCTATTTTCCGTTCAGGTTAGTTACGTAAACCAGTCGAACACTTTACGGAACGTTTTTGATTGGTTCATACCGGGACGGTAAAAACCGTGTAACCGTGAATCATGCTCTACCAGAATTACGATTTCGCGGCTCTTTAGTTGTCATGACGACGAAGTTGAATGAAATAATAACAACACATGTAGGTCTTATATTGTCATAGAGTGAGCTCTGGTATTTACATGACATTATTTCTTGAAGTTATTGATTTATGAATACTATTTTGAAATTTATTACATATTTCTGACTATTCATTTAAATATGATTCAAAATTGAAAATTGTCATTAATTGTGATATGAATTTTATATTACAAAGTACATAAGTTCCTAAGTAATTTTTGTTTGGATTGCCATTTGAAATTAGGCTACTTCTACTAAAAAGGCCTTCGTTTTTCGAATAATAATTGATAACGTCATGAATTAAAGATGAATGATTTCATTTTGTTATTGTAATACGTGAATTATTCTAACCATCAAATAATAGATATTCATCTGAAGTGAAAAAAATATATTCAAAAATTTTTATTGTTGATGAATTATAATTTTGTTGTGTCTACTAGAGGAAGATTGATAGAAATTTTGACCCAAATAATCTGTCAAGTTTTGTGATTGTCACGAATAAGATGATAAATGAAGTGTAATGATATGTCTGCAATTACAACATTTCTAGTGTGCAAATTCAGAAACGAGGAAAAATACAGAAACCTAATCTATCTATATATCTATATAATATATTAATGTAAAATGTGAAATATTCAATACATATGTGATTTATATTATCCATAAGTCATACAAAATTAATATTTCTCATCACTTGAAACTATATAACTAGGAAAACGCGGGATGCGCGTTGTTAGACGAGCTTAGGGGTATAGAAATCTAGAATGAAAAATAATTTGTCAACCCAATCTACATCTACAGACCTTGGATCACTCCAAACGTTCAAAAACCTTACGAGAATCAGTTATGTCACGGCCTTCCTCTTCATTCATTTCAATCGTTTTGAATTAATTGGTGACACTTGTTGCTATAGATTTAATTGGTTCCCGTAATAGCCTAAATTGATGGGAAAATGCTTTATAAATGCGTTTTCTTCGTTATTTCTCATCCGATTGATGCGAAAAATCTCTCAAAATGTGCTTAATAGTTTCCTTTATATTCGGCGAAAATTTGAGAGGTCTTGAAAAATTTTGATTTTTCAAGTATTTTCCTCCGGGTCATTCTAATGGGGATTTTTGAAATTTCTAAAATTCATAAAAAAAAAAGTTACCACCCGATAATGCCACAAAACTATACAGATCTAAGTTAGATGAGGAACCATGACGAAAAAAAGTTTGAAGTTGATAGCTGTAGCCGTTTGACCTGTGGAGAACCGACAAAAAAACATAAAAAAAAAAAAAAAAAAAAAAAAAAAAAAAAAAAAAACATAAAAACGAACACCAATTTTTTTCAGTATGTCAAATTGAATCCTCGCTAAAGCTCGTCTAATTATATAAAGTAGTCTTGCAATTACCTAATCGATCCTATTTCTGATCCATTTTTCTTCAATGTAATATAATTAGCTATCCAGTAATTAGGCTAATTATTACGGCGACTAATTTCATTAATCGAATATAAAATGATAGAAATTTTAATAATAATTACATCCACATGAAACATTCTCATGCTGACAGAAAATTATAAACTTTGAAATCAGAATTTGATTTTTAAGAATGGCTTTTGTAAATTGTAATTGTATTTTGTCCTAATTGATTTAGGCCCGGTATTACCAAGTCCAGTTAGCCTTTATCTGACAGTTCAACCTTGTTATTACCATGGTTACCTGTGGTATTTGTTTTCACCAACTCTCAGATAAATACTAACTGGACTTGGTAATACCGGACCTTAACAAATTATGAAGCCAAGTTCTTCAGCACTCGTTAATCTACGATATAATAAGCGATACGAAGGGTGGGCCTAAGTGAACATCACGTTCATAACTTTTTATTTGATGAGGAATAAAATAAATACATGTAAGCTAATCAAAACATAAATCATTAAAGGAAATAATAACCTTGAAACTAGATTTTAACGAACAAGACGATTTTTACTGTCGAAAATATTTGTTTTATGTACACCAAAAATAAATCCAAGGTGCATGAACGTTGCCTTTCATATAATAGTCAACTATTTACTCAATTCCAAATTCCATCCAATCAAATTTTAACCATCACAAAATCACAAAAAACAATCAACCTTCCCACATACTCAATACTCTGATCTATCTCCTTTAATATTTTCATCTTCACTCTAGTTTATATTTCTGTATCTTTCTTCCCCTTTTATTTATCATATCCATACAGGGCCTGTGTACACACGAACGAAGAAGGCGCGAACCACTCGCGCGCTAGTGGTGCGGGATAGAAGGGACGGACGATCGGAACCGTCTCTTACACGGTGTACTCAATTGCACACAAGCACATGCTTGTAAACTGAATATGTTGGTAATAGATCGCGATACAAACAACCAATATAAATTCATGACACACCTTGTGTATAGAAGATACAGCTGGGATAAAAATTTAGCATAATGGAGCTCGTTGTTTTATAGTGTTTTTATAAGATGGACTTCGTTCTGTAATATTATATATATATATATATATATATATATATATTAATGATGGAAAAAACTCGTATCATTGAAAGAATACAAGATCAAGGTGGAATAGAGGGGATACTGACAAGTAAATATTTACAACTGCATTGAGCAAGATGAAAAAAACTACACGTATGAGACGATGTTTTCAACAAAATAAAATCAGAATTGGATGATGAAATTGTCTCATGAATAAATTTTACGATCGATAATATATGAATATAAAAAGAGTAGGGTGTAATACGTCACAGAAATATATATTTATTGGAAAATGAGAATGAAAATGGAAATTGATCAGAAAAGAATATTTTTTTTTGAAGCATATGATTTTTTTCCACGACGGAATTTACGATTAAAAACACAACAGCACCTTTCAAAGTATTGCATGTTTTAAGGTTGAATAAGTTTTCCTTGTTTAATATTTGTTCAGTTGGTGGATTACATTCATCTTTAATGACTACGAACGAGTATGTTGCGACATTAAAATACTTTCATTACCAACTTACTTTTTCTTTTTTTTTTCCAAATCAATTTCAACTTCAGCTAATTCCCTCTATGCTGTACGTGAGACTATACTTCAATTGATATGGTATTTATGTTTCATTTTTAATTGAAACTGAGAAAATGAAAAGAAACTTTCAGGACAAAGAAAACGAAAAGATGGATTAAAAATGAAGGTTGTAATTAAAAACATGAACGCATGTAAGGCGCACGTGTAGAAAAGTGACTGAGGGAAGGAGAGAGAGAGAGAGAGAGAGAGAGAGAGAGAGAGAGAGAGAGAGAGAGAGAGAGAGAGAGAGAGAGAGAGAGAGAGAGAGAGAGAGAGAGAGAGAGAGAGAGAGAGAGAGAGAGAGAGAGAGAGAGAGAGAGAGAGAGAGAGAGAGAGAGAGAGAGAGAGAGAGAGAGAGAGAATTTAAAAGAAAAAGAGAGAACATGAAAGAATGTCGAACTTTTAAGACATGAATCCAAGCATGTGCTGTATAAATCCTTTTCATCAAAAGCATCTCAGTCAATTAATTATCACAAGAATCGAAAAAAATAAGAGGATCTTTGTATTGGAAAATCAAATAACTAAAAGCAAGAGAACCGAAATTTCTGTCAATGACTCAATTATTAATGAACAAATTTTAATTTTTGTTATAACTTCTAGTTAACAAAATAAATCATCTTAAAAACGAATTACCTTTGATATGCTTTATATTCA
This sequence comes from Brachyptera risi, assembly GCA_964007535.1. Classification (NCBI taxonomy): domain Eukaryota; kingdom Metazoa; phylum Arthropoda; class Insecta; order Plecoptera; family Taeniopterygidae; genus Brachyptera; species Brachyptera risi. The sequence continues at coordinate 29,575,625 of OZ023337.1, forward strand.
TATATATATTTTCAACATCGAAACCTGATACGGAATCATTGTTCCCCAATTGAGGCGAAGTATGAAAGACAGGATCGTTTGGCGGAGGGGAAAAGGATAGTGATAGAGAGAAAAGGGGGAAAAGGAAGGGGACGGGGGGGGGGGGGGGGGGGGGTACCGTCCAAGCACTTCCACATTTACTTCCGCGTTTCACCCTCCGCTACACATCGAAGTTTCCACCACTATTTCCAGTTTCTCGCACACAGCTAGCAAATGTCGTAATCGTCCGTCCAGAAACGTTAGTTCTCGTTTTTTGTCGGGTGTGGACTCTTTTTTTCATCGTTTTGAAATTACTTTTCAGTTCGTTTTTATAGTCAGTGTTCAGAGGCGTTCGAAAAGAACTCAATCGTTTGCTTAGTCAATCAAATTCAGACGTGTGTTTGATCAAAATTCTGTATCGACGTAAAATAAACATTTTTCTTTTGTTTATAGATGGAATTTAAAAAAAATATATATTCCAGAAACTACGGTTGTGAGAGTTTCCGGCGTGAAAGATTGTACTACTGAGCGGGTATTCTGTAACTCTAAAACGAAATGAAAGTGACATTTGTTTCGTTCTGACGTTTCCGTATGCTTTAAACTTTTAAAGATGTCGCAACCCTGAAAATGAATTCTACCGACTGATGACGATAATACTCCGCCAATTTCAGAAATTATAATTAATTTATTTGTCCTCCAGGATCTGGGCCTTGTTTTGAGTCGTGACGTAGACAGAACTCGATTCTGTAATGCCTACGTCATGACTTATAGTTTATGGAGGTCAAAAAAATGAATAATAATTTCTGAAATTGAGATGTTTATTCCATCGTTTAAAATCACATATGTATATGAATATTCTAGACATCAATAAACCCAATATAACCAAATATATTACAAATATAAATAATACATGGAATTAATAATGAATATGTAAATATAACGAATATAAGGAATATATATATTTTTTTAATAACATCGAAACTTGATACAAAATCATTGTTCCCCAATTAAGGTTACATGGATGAAAGATAGGATCGTTTGGACGGGGCGCCACAAGGAATAATAAATAATAATATAATATAATATAAATATATAATATAATAATATAAGGAATATAATATAATAAAATATACGCTTACTATATTGAAATATAATCACGCCGAATTGAGCCCCCCCCCCCAATATTCAACAAAACGAAAATAGATGCAGTATGCCTTTACTGGGCCCTTATTCTATATCTGTAAACGAATTGAAAGCGCGATGAATGTGAGCCATGTTAACGTATACGAAATAAAGATGGGCCGCTTCAAGAGTTACAGAATAAAGGGCCAGAATTCTTAATTAAATGCGTGAAGTCTCACACATCCATTACAGCAAGATAGAGTGAGAGTAATGGTGATTAGCTTTTCAAGTTCCCAAGTTGAGATGTTTGTCGGCCAACTGAAAAACGGAAAACATGAAAGAATCTAGTCGCATTTTTAGCATCACACTAGTCAAACGCGAAATATGCGTTGTAAGATGAGCGAGATATCTGAATAAGGTATAAAAGTCCTTGAAGTAGTTCTACTCTTGCCACTTCATTGACTCTGGTATTCTACACACCTTGACGCATATAAAAAATACTTCATTGTTGGTCAACTCTTGAATCTAGAAAGCATTTAGAAAGAAATTTTAGCATGACATTATTTCTGTGCATCAAATATATATATTGGTGGATTTGCCGGGTTTTATTGTTCGTTGTTTTGAAGTTGAAATCTCTTTTAATTGTTTGATAATGTTTCAATTATGTATTAATTATGTAATAATTTTTAATGTAATAATTAAGCGCAAAATATTAATACATGACCCGTTCAAAAAATGTTCACAAAACCTCAATACAGGCTTATCTGTGGTTTTACGTAAAAAAAATACAATGTTGGGATTAAATGAAGAATAGTGAAAAATAAACAGTTTATTTGACAATATGAAGTGCAAAAATATTGTATGATGCATTCCAAGATATCTGAGTTGACGTCGCTTTCATTTTCCAATTATACCGACGTAATAAAAATATAACATGAGAGATTATTATTAATCGTATCAACGGAAGAAAACAGTTGTCTTCAAAACGAATGATTCTAAAATTTCAATAATCGAATAATTTTCATGCTTCGTTGATGGTCCAACCCTTTTGAAAGACGCAGTTGTATTTCTGACTGTGAACTACGTACATAAAAAATCCCAATACTTCCCAAAATACCTCATCTATACAAATATAACATTTTTTTTCATTTTGGTAGACGACCTTCTCCATCGTAGACACGAAAATATCTCTTGTGGTACACAACAATATTCTTAAGGGGGTGCGAGGGTGCTCATAAAATTAAATTGAATCGAATGTTGGGTTGAAGGTGCGTCGAGATCGAGTTCATTTTGCACCGTAACAATAGCATTTATAACAATGCGAGAGAAGTTTATTTAAACAATGCCGCCAAAACGGTTGCCACACGGACTCAGTATAACAAAATTTATAAAAACAATTCATCATTAAAAAAAAAATAAGATAATTAAATGTAAAAAAATATAGTAGATACATTATTCGAAAAAACTTTTTTGTAATACAATAATTGAGTACCAATGAGTTGAATAAAAAATGTATTTTAGAAAAAAGAATAATGGAATGGTAATAAGGGTGAGTTGGTAAAACAAAAGAACAAACGCGAATATAAATAATTAATAATACTGAGGTAAAAATAGAAAATTAAATGAAATGTTGGCCGAAAGTTGATCAAAAGTAAGGTGATTTTATGCCAGTCAATTAATAAAATTTAATAAATGTAAATTAATAAAATAATAAATTTAATTAATAAATGGCATTCTATTTTTTTGAATTTTTTTCAACCCATTCCAAGATAATATACGTCAATGAATATACCAAGAACAAAATGACATTCATTGATGTACCAACTTAAAACTGATTGAACGCACAAAAATAGAATGTCATATTAATTAAAGGGCATACAATTATATTGGGATTGATATATTCACTATTCAAATACGCTGGTTCATTTACATAGAAAAAAATGGTGAAGATGAATTTCTCATTTTTCTTAAACACCGTGGAACTCCCTTAACTCTTTAACGAGTGGCAATCAGTACTGGCTTTAGTTAGTATTTCTGACCACCCCGTATGAACAACAAGGAAGTAGATTTGATATCCCTCCCCCCCCTCCCCCCCTCCCCCTCTCCAACCCCTACTAGACAGCCATAACGTTCCAGTTGTCTACCCTTTATTTACCATTGCCAGATAATGGTGGTCGGGAACTCGCGACCGTTCATGCTAAAATATAGGAGAAGACATTTGGCCGACATCTATTTTCATTGATGATGAATTTTGTGTAGTGTAAATAATATATATATATATATATATATATATATATATATATATATATATATATATATATATATATATATATATATATATGTTTCCAATCGTTTTCTCGGGAATGCCGCGTTTGCTCTTTTGGGAAGAAATTGCGGTCCCATTGGGGACCATATATATATATATATATATATATATATAGATATATATATATATATATATATATATATATATATATATATATATATATATATGTATATATATATATATACATATATATATATATATATATATATATATATATATATATATATATATATATATATATATATATATATATATATATATATTGATATTTATATAGTGGTTGACATTTTTCATATTCATTCTAGAAATGAAAGTGGTTCCGTATAATCGAATGAAAGTTCGAATAAACATAACATGTCGGTGATCATAGTAACCATCAGAAAACCACCAATAGCTCAATAGCGTCAACTAAACTGAGATGATATACTCTTATCCACGAAAGAAGAAGATCGTCCACCAACTAAATGATTGTAAAAACTTCGTTGATTACGTAATCACGATGTCACATCCGGAATTAAAATAATTAAAATAGGTTGGTAAGATCGCCCTTGTGGTACCCCATCCAAACGATCCTAATTTTTATCCATAGCTTTGATTGGGGAACAATGATTTTGTATCAAGTTTTTATGTTATTGAAAAAAAAAAAATGTTTTTAACGATGCAGTTAGCCGCCCTCGGTAGCTCGGTCAACTGAGGCACCGCTTCAGGAATTGAAGTCAGCGTAGGGCGTGAGTTCGAGTCCAGCAGAAGACGAGGGTTGGCACCGGGCACGCAACCTCTTAGAATACTGATTTTCACGTTTCCCGACTCTAACAGCTAAAGACAGCCAACTCGAATATTTCCACGAGCCGACGTGGCACCAAGCATGGCGGATTAGAGCCACTCGTTGTTCAAACATGACCCCTGTCACGTGACACCTCATAACAACTTTATTAGACAGCCTCGATATTACTATACACAAACACGAGCCCTAAGAGTCCACTAGAGTCGTTTTACAGAAAATCAGTTTTTTGTTGATAACTTTAGAACAGAAGACGAAGAAAAATGTGATTTAAATTTGCTTTGAAAATAAATGACCAAGATTTTGTAAAACTGGCTCCAAGATATATAAATTTATTCACAACAAAAACAGCAAATCTATTCAATATCTTCGATAAATGTGTTTTAATCATTATTGACCCTCGATCCAGTAACATTTCAACACATTTTTTCCAGTAACATTTTCATTTTGGTGGTTTTGTGGGAACTGTGAAGACTTTATTTTGTTGTGTATTTATTTTGTATACATTTGTATTGTGTTATTTTGTCAATTTTTCATAATACCAATATGATGAACCTGAACTTGAACTTGAACATATATATCGATTTTTTGCAGTTGTAAAACTGTGAAAATTTCAAGATATGAATTTTATATTCAATAATATTTCATATATCCATATATTCATTCATATTTATATATTAAATATATATATATATATATATATATATATATATATATCATTACATTTCAATAATATTATTATATTCAATAAGACGTTTTACATGTACAATTTTGATTGCAGTGAAGAGACCTATGTTTCTGCAGCAATACAATATTATTTCAATATCTCATACCATTAAAAAGTTTTTACCACAAAACTGATATTTTGCTGAATCGACTCCCATGGACTCTTAAAAAAACATCTCGTTATTACTTATTTTACATCACACTTTGTTAGTATTATGTTAATTTGAAAAGAGGAATACTATTTTAGTCCGTCGTATATACATGTATCCACACGAAAAGAGAAGGCTCGAACCACCCACGCGCTAGTGGTGTGGGATAGGGGAGACGGTCGCTCGGAACATTCATCTTTTGTGGATACAAGTTAATTACACACGAGAGATGAAGGCTTGAAACACCCGAACGCTAATGGCGTGGGATAGGAGGGACAGTCGCTCCGAACATTCATCTCTCGTGAATACAAACAAGTATACATATTTATAATTTAGTGTAAGCTCGGACTTTGCAGTGAAAACACCACTCAAGAGTTTTATGACTGGTAATATTCATATTGTTGTATATATAATTAGAACACCAGCGCGACCAGAAGTTTAATCCAGCTTTTAAAAGGCGAAATAATTATATTCATGTATAATTTGTGTTTGCATATCAATGTAATATATAACATCACTTTTTCACACACAAACACACACACAGGTATGGATATATATATATATATTTTTTTTATTTTTTTCACCATATTTTTTTCATTTGATATATTTTTGATTATCGAGAGTGGTCAAACAAGAAACTTTCGTTTCTCCTGGGACGGTAAAATTCAGTCTTCTATCACGCTCATCCAATATAACCTGATTGTTATCTTGTAACAATGTCTGTCAGAAACTGGTGAAGGCTTCATATTCTTCGGTTTCTATATAACATAAGTCGATTTCTCACAATTCTCACAATTATGGTGTATTTTCCCGAGTTTTGTCATTCAACATATACAGACCGTTTCATTATGTTCAATTCTTTCACAAGGAAAGCACAGAAGTTATAATGGTTTTTTGCATATTTAATTTGAAATACGCCACAAGGTGAGCCTTAACTACAATGAATAACTTGTATAGACTTCAGTTAAGAAATAGAATTCAACCCCAATTAGAAATTCATATTGTATTTGATTTATAAATAATTAAATATTAACCCTCATGATTCCATCGTAGACGATGAAGTAAAACGTAAGGGAGGTTGCGGTAAATTGGTTTAGAAAAAGAAAAAGTGTGAATACATTATTTGTATTGACTATGTTATATAATAGCTGAATCATCCAGCCCAATAAACTTCGCTGTTTATTCAGACTAAGATAATAAAATGAAGAGAATATATTCAATTAATAAACCATCATCTCAGTGAATTGTATCAATTTTCAGCTATACTGTATTTATTTACATTTAATGCACTCTACCGAAATCTATCTACTCACAAATTAAGGTCAACTGAAATCAACGATTGGTAATGGGCGTGGCCTATCAATTGGCCACCCAGAAGGTACCAACTGTACTAAAAACTAACTGTTATAAAAATCACCTGTACTAGAAAACGACTGACATTAACTTCTACATCTTGAGTAACCTTTACAGAAGTTCAAGTGGGAGGTTTGGCTCCTCCCCTCCAGTAATTCTATTCGACACAAACCTCACCCACCTAACCTCAACAATCACCAGAGTCTATAGAACATTTGATAGGTTGTCACAATTTGGAAAGGTGAGAAGCCAAACATAAAAATTTTACTTCTGTACAGGTTGATCAAGAAATAACAGTTTAGGTCAGTTGGTCAGTCAGTTTTTAGTGCAGTTGGTTTTCAGTGCAGTTAGTCGTTTCTTTCGATCAGTTTTATTTTTAGTACAATCGACCAATCCCCTTTGGCCACCTGGGTCAATATATCATATGAACATTTAAAGATACCCCATGGTTGGTGATTCTCTTAATCCCACATAATGACCAGCCAACTTGATTGGACGTTGTGGTCAATTTGTACCGGAACGCACCGGAACGGCTCCTTTTACTCCTTTTTTCTTTTTCGGTTTCCGCACCGGAACGTGCGTTCCGGTTTCAAAATGATAAAAATCCAATGATATGGCAGATTTCTATTCATTCATTAATACTTTCAACATGCAATATAATATTTACAAATTACTAAATATTTTCGCATTCTGAGAATGTTCTTTCCTCTCATTTGTATGAAAAATAGTATGGAATGGCTCACGGTATTCGACAGTATGGAACAGAAGCTAGATTGCGATCTATCAAAGATGAAAATAATTTCGAATGTATTTTCTTGAAAACCGTTCGAGGACAAAAATATTTTTTAATTTATTGTATTTTTTCAATGAGATTTTTTTCCGAGGTTGTGGTGGTGGTGGTAGGGGGGGGGGGGAGGGATAGATAGAAGGGATGGTTCACTTTGAGGTGCGTTCCGGTTCCATTTTATTCACAAATTAAGCCCAGATTGGACGTTGTGTTATCTGAACTTGGTGGGCGGAGGAATTGTAACGAAATGATCACTTTTCGAATACTTTCTGAAATGCGATTACTTTTCCATCACCATGAACTCGTTTGAAGCGGCGAGGAATCAAGAAGTTTGGGTTAGGAAGTAGGAAATGCTCACAAACAAAACCATAAAAACATGAGAACAAAGTTGATCAATCTGATATTTCATGAGAAGAATTAAGGTCTACGTAACAACGCGTAACGACCATCGAGTCGATCTCGTTTCACAAAGCAGTACATTTCTTTTGATTCTCTTCGATTTTCTTCTATATGTCTATACTGAATGGAATTTATAAATCTTCATACTTAGTTGACTAAAGGGTACAGATTATTGTCTCTCTTTCTGGCTCGCTCTTTTTTTCCAATATACATATATATATATATATATATATATATATATATATATATATATATATATATATATATATATATATATAAATATATATATATATATAAATATATATATATATGAATATATATATATATATATATATATATATATATATATATATATATATATATATATATATATCATATATATATATATATATATATATATATATATATATATATATATATATATATATATATATATATATATATATATATATATATATATATATAAGAGTATTTTTCTCTAATATGAAGAATAAGAATCTTTCACATTATATATTATTTATTCTCTCATGAAGGACTTCTATTGAATTATCTCTCGTAGACAACATCCAGCATTCGGGTAATATTTCAAAGAAGTGGAAGCATACAAAAATGACTTACATGAATGTACAATACAAACATTCCACGTGTCTAGTGTTCTTTACGTGCATATTACGTGCATTTACGTGCATATTACGTGCCAAGGAATAACAATTGAACATTTCTGAAAGGGAATATACGAGAACGTCAGCAATATTGAATGGTATTTACATTGAAAAACATGGGTGATATTTCCATTTTCGTTATTTTCTACAAATATGTTTTTGAAAATCTTAGTTATATATTTTTCCTATAAGTTATTTTTCTTTTGAAATTCTTTATTGTTCGTTGAAACCCTTTCAAAAACGACCGACCTTATTAACTTTCTTCTTTGATCGAAGTAAACAAGTTTCAACCCTTCTCCTCTACCTCCTGACCTTTACACTCTACTCCTTTCTCTTGATTGCTCATTATTAAAATATATTCCACCCATAACAATCAATTTAGCTTCTACGCTTTGCTTCATTATACCTTATGATTCAACACGGTTTTCAATTTCTATATAATGAAATATAGGTCATATCATACTTACTATTGAAAGATTGATACATCTTTCCAGTAACAAGTCAATGACGTCACAGACGCATTTTCAATATTTGTAATTTGTGCGTCATCAGGGTAGATAATGAAAGAAGACAATCGGAATTTCGAAAAGCGATATATAATCATTTACTATAAAGCACTATGATTACAATATAATTTTTATATCATGACAGATGAAAAATTGTACTTTGTAAAACAGATCAAAGCGTTCAACGTTTTATTCTTTTCCAGTTATCGTTTTCTCTTTCGTTTCATCCATGATTTACATAGCGGGCAGTGAAATAACCATTTCCAAGGAATCACTGCTAAAACAGTATCATGTTATACATTATATATATATATATATACATATATATATATATATATATATATATATATATATATATATATATATATATATATATATATGTATATGTATATATATATATATATATATACATATATATATATATATATATATATATATATATATATATATATATATATATATATATATATATATATATATATATATGTATATGTATATATATATATATATATATATATATATATATATATATATATATATATATATATATATATATATAAATATATATATATATATATATATATATATATATATATATATATATATATATATATATATATATATAAATATATAATAAAATTGAAAGCACTGTCTCTCAAGTTGAGCTAAGCATGACAAATGTTTGGATCGTTTGTACGATGAACAACAAGGAAAATCTCATTTAATTTCCAAGAAAACACTCAATCACTCTGAAGTACATTTAAAAAACCGTATCTATTAATCGGTTAGTTTTCAGAGATGATGAACAATTCAATTATATGCGTCTGGATTTTTTTCCGATCCTCAATTTTTTTTTTCGATCAAAAGTCTTTGCCTGTTTTTTTTTGTCGTTTTTGTTTGTCCTTTCGTCTTCTATCCATTACATGAGCAGACTTGATTTCAGCGTACTCGAAACGACGATTTTTTTTTCTGACGTAAGTACTAATTACGTTGAAACTTGCTACACAAGTGTCATCGTCTGATTTTATACTGTGTGAGGCGAAATCATAACCTAGTCGTTGACGCGCCGTTAAAACACAAACAGTCATTCATTAGATTGCACCACTTTTTTTTTCAAAATTATAAATATCACAGTTATATTTTTGTAGCTGTGGTTCTCTTAAGGTATTATGATTTTTTAGGACGTAATCTACGATAGAAAAATACAACTGCATATTCGAAAACCCTAAAATATTCAAAGTTATATAGTGAGATTATAATCACCGAGTTTTTTCCACAATTATTCATTTCGTAGACATGCAATCTTTTTTCGAGGATATTGTATAGTGGATACATACATTCTAGAACAGAGCAGAGTTTTGAGAAATTGAGATTTTCAAATCTAATTCAAACAAGTTTTGTTTGTTTTATATGAGTTATGGAATCGTTAAATACATTTCGTCGAGCAAATGTTATTTCAGTTGATCAGAAAAAAAAAGTTCACCTTTGAAAATACAATTCTAAAATAGACAAGTTGAAAACGTACAGTAGAAGTTCATTTGATCATACGCATGTTAGTGATTCACATATTATTTAAAACGATAGGTATTCTAATTAATGATAAAAAAATATGTACACGCATTTTGATTTGAATGAATTAAAATCATGAATATCATATCAATATTAATTGTGGTTAACCGTATACGTGTATAACCAACTTCAGCATGATGCGAGCTTTCCACCAATCAAATGATAATTTTAAATTTGTCATTGATTATTATTTTACATTTTAATATACTAGGAAAACGCGGGATGCGCGTTGTGAGATGAGCTTAGAAGTATGGGAATCTAGAATGAAAAATAACTTGCTAGCTCAATTTACATCTAAAAACCTTGGATTACTTCAAAGGTTCAAAAACCTTACTTGCAACTTGTTGATATTTATAGTAACCTGCAACCTGTCGCATAAACACTTTGCAAAACAAATTGATTCAAATATTCAATCAAATGTACACTTTTATTGCGTTTTCTTCATTATTTCTCATTCGATTGTTGCAAAAATAATTTCCGATAAGATGTATATTAGTATTGTTCATATTCGGTGAAAATTCAAGAGCTTTTGAAAAATCCTTGTTTTTCAAGTATTTTTCCTCCGGGTTATTCTTACGAGGATTTTTCAAACTTTCAGATTATTTTCCGGAAAAACCTTCCAACCGATTTATCTGAATAACAATCCCAGCATATTCTGGTATGACAGAAATATGTAGAAAAAGTTTCGAGTCGATAGATATTTTTTCCCGACCTGTATGCCGCGTACAAAATTACAAAAAACAAAAACGATAAAAAAAAACAACATAAAAACCAAGCCCATTTTTTTTCGGTATGTGAAATGGAATCTTCGCTACGCTCATCTAATAAGTCTAAATTATCGATTGAAGGAGGTAATTCTTTTTCCATCAAATTGAAAATTCTATAATTCCAATTTAACTAACATTACAGTATAGCTTTGATAAGATCATCACCTTTTCATTAAAATGATATCTTATCTAAAGCCCTTCTCAAGAAATATATGAAAGAGAGGAATACAAATTTTCTGCTACAAAATATAGAATTTGTAGTAGACATAGAATTCACGTTCTAATTTTCCGTCTTTCTTGAAAAGGAGCTTAATATAAGCCTGTAACGTGTAGGAATAAACACATATAATTGAAAAAAATGTCTCCATTTCTGTAGCAAAAATGAATGAGCTAAAATAATAGTATGAGTATATATATATATATATATATATATATATATGTATATATATATATATATATATATATATATATATATATATATATAAATACGTATATTGACGCCTACATTGTCGTCAGAGGAGGAGAATAATTTCCAAGATAAATGTAATATTTTATAATGAAAAATATGATGTCAGTGAGAATGTATGAGACGTAGAAAGAAGGAGAAGCTGTCACAAACTGAATAAACAATTCCATGTTTCCAACTTTCACTTGTTGGAAATTGAAATTGAAAATATATGCCTCTAGAAATAGATTTTAATCCAATCGAAAGTTGACTCGAATATCTTACTTCCGTACAGAAAGCAGACTGTTTCATTGTTTCTTTTGTTACAGATGTTTGACAGTCTGAAATGGATTTATTTCGGTTGATGAATTACGAGATCTTGGAAGATACATGAGTTGATGTTTACGATATTCCTGCGCCCAGATTCACAAAGAAGATGTCGTAGGGACATCTTCATCTTTAGAACATCGTCAGTCAGGACAATTGTCTGAGTTGGGACCAATCTTGGTTTTGTTTCAGGAAAATGGTTATATCTAAAGAGGCCGCCAGGCGCTCGTATTTCACGCCGCAAACTCTCACGACCGTAATTTTTAAAATATCAATATGATTGTTTTTGCATTCTATTAAAAATTGAAAAACGGAGGTTACCGCATTTACAGAATTTCGGACAAAAAAATTGTAATTGTTCAAATTCTTCAAATAGAAAATGAAGAAATTTCGTGAATGCGAAAACCAAGATATATATTTTTGAATACCGAAAAAATATATAAAATGTGACAGCATTATACTTCTGGGTATGATAAGGGATAGAATATATATATATATATATATATATATATATATATATATATATATATATATTGTTGATTGAATTCACAAAAATCGAATGTCTCATTAATTAACGAGCAAACAATTAACTTGGGGTTTATATACTTTTCATTTAATTATACTGGTTTGTGAAAATTGAAAAGAATATAGTAGAGATGCATTTTTCTATTTGTATAAGCACGGTGCATGCATTCCCTTAACAAATACCTAAATTTTACAAAAAGTGGAAAGATCACTTGTATGTAACAGTGATACACTCGATATGTTTGTCATCGACTTTTAGCTCACAGCATACCTTTACATACAAGTTGATTGTAATCTAATGTGAATAGAATAGAATAGAATAAAATTTATTTATCTTGTATGTATAACAATTTATAATACATTATAAAAGGGCGATAAAATAATAAAATGTTTACTATGAATCGACAGTATTTTATGAGATACCTTCTGAAGATTATTAGACGAGCTTTAGCGAGGATTCAATTTGACATACTTGAAAAAATTGGTGTTCGTTTTTATCTTTTTTTTTTAAATGATTTTTTGTCGGTTCTCCACAGGTCAAACGGCTGCAGTATAAACTTCAAACTTTTTTTTCGTTATGGTTCCTCATCTAACTTAGATCTGTATAGTTTTGTGGCATTATCGGATGATAACTGTTTTTTTAATGAATTTTAGAAATTTCAAAAATACCCATTAGAATAACACGTCAAAAAAAAAAAATTTTATTTGAAAAAAAAATGAAATTTTGCGTGAAGTTGAGTTACATTCTGATACACATTTCTGAAAACTCAGTTTGATCGGGTGAGCCATTTTGAAGAAAAACCATAAAATGTGCTAAATTGGTACCACTCGACGAAGCAGTTTTTACCCATTTCTAACTTGAATGTCACCCAATTGGCGAATGTAGGTAAAAGTTTGGCAAAAGAGTCGACATACTATTACTATCCGCTCGTCTAACAACACATATCTGGCGTTTTCCTAGTTAGGTAGTTTCACCACGATATGTTCAAACGAGAAGCCACAACAATCGTTTATATATTACGTTGACACTGAAAATGTTGATTACGTTCTAGTTAAGTCATCCTAAAATTATTTCATTTTTTGCATGGTGAATGAAGTAAAATTATGTTGTGATTGGGATTATTGCTACCCTGGAACCTTATCGCTACTGCCACTTGAAATAACGTCCTAGGCCCGGCTAGCTCCAATTAAGAGACTATAAGTCCTTGATTGGATAATGTTCTCTAGAAAGCCAAATACCACTAGGAAAACGCGTTATTTGTTTCCTCGTTGATGGATGAGCTGGAACAATGTATCAACATATCTTTGAATTGGTTATCCACCTTGAGATCCAAACAATTACATCACATGCCCTCCTATCTCCTAATTGTTTCTATGATAATAAAGAAGGATTTTTTAGACGTTTCAAATCGAATGGTGATACCTGTTGCTTGGATTCAATCGGTATCTTAATAGCTTCGAGGGATTTGAAAAAATTAGATTAAAATTTTGTTCACATCAAAACGGCTAATCCGATTCGACTGAAAGTTCGAAATAATGTGTGTGATTATTATATTAAAATTCCCTGAGAATTTGAATTCTCTCGAAGAAAATATTTTTCACGGATTTTTTCCTCTGGGTTATTCTTCCGAAATTTTTGAAAACTTTGAAATGAGTTTTCTCAGAATTGGTTCAACCGATTGCGCCTCAAAACTATACAGTATCGAATTAGATGAGGACACTTATGTATGCCAAGTTTCAACTGATTTTGAATTTTCGTTTGACATGTGGAGCGCGAAAAAAAAAAAAAAAAAAACACGCACTTTTTTTTCGGATATGGTAAAATTGAGTCTTCGCTTCGCTCATCCAATAACAACACGAGATAATAACAGAGTCACGGTCTCTGAGAACGCAAAAATGTGGCCTATTTTTAGCCCACCTCAAGAGCAGTGCTGGGATTTTGTGCTAAAAACAATAAGAATTTAAAACGACTGGACATGTTGCCATGGCACGTAGCTCTGATAGTGAATAGAAACCAATCACAGTCCTAGTTTGCTTTGCCGCAAAGGTCATGGACGTTTACCAAGCTGAGATTATGTTCTGCTTTTTCCGTTATGTGGGAGATAACATTCATACTCTACAAAGAAGACTTCAATATAGACAGAAGAATGTAGACAAATATGTAGACAGAATTCTTGGATATGGTAATTGACAAAGAACGGAACTGGGAAAGTATAATGTTCATGATGTTTTTCTCGGAGTAGCCTCGTGGGCTGTTTTATAATTAAAAATGTGAGGAAGTTTGTAATTTTGATACGGGTGTAAATTAGTTTATTTTTCTTTTATATGCATTCACGACTTGATATAGTATAGTGTTTATGGGGTAATTCACCTTCCGCAAAGAGATTATATTTCAATTACAAAAACAAGAGATACGTACTATAGGTAAAACCAGTTATAATCTTTACTCATATATATATATATATATATATATATATATATATATATATATATATATATATATATATATATGAATAAATATATATATATATATATATATATATATATGAATAAATATATATATATATATATATATATATATATATATATATATATATATATATATATATATAGAGAGAGAGATATTGCTTTCTTTTGAAACGTAGAGTACGTGATTTTGAAAGAATGGATATCAATCTCACAGAAAAGTAGCATCTCATCGGGGAATCGAACCCCGGATCATAAGCTTAGCACACTAATGCTCTCTCTACATCTCTGTATGTATTTGAATATATAAATATCTATTCATATATACACACACATATATATATATATATATATATATATATATATATATATATATATATATATATATATATATATATTTCTATATTTCTCGTAGGCTTTTATGGAGTGGATTTATGTTAAAATTATTTGCAGAATTCATGTTAATAAATGTTCAATCTCAATGTATAGAATAAATAAAATACTTCATTATCAAGAGAGTATAGAATTAATAATATGAAAGACGATTTTAACAGATCTAATCCATAGACTCCTGGGGCCGAATTCACAAAAGGTCATAACTTTGATCCGGCTCAAAGTTACGACAATTTCTAGAGATAATACCATATTTGATCTATTATTTTTTATTTTTTTATTTTAATTTTCGATCGAATCCATTATTGTTATCAATCTATTATTTATTGAAAATAAAAAATCCAAAATAATAGATCAAATATTATTATCTCTAGAAATTATCGTAACTTTGAGCCGGATCAAAGTCATGACCTTTTGTGAATTCGGCCCCTGACTTATATTGATAGACTTTTGTTATGGATTCGATCTGTTAACATTGTATTTCAGACCAACAATTGATTTTGTCATTATTATATTTTAAGTTCTATTTATAGTTTGTACTATCTTGTTGATGAATTTTGTAATAAATCCGATTCGCTTATATTAAACATCATCCAGATAGATTTCGCACTCATTCTAACCCATTATGATATATGACATTTATGATGAAAAAAGATATATATCGAAATATATAAGTTATATATATGTATATATATATATATATATATATATATATATATATATATATATATATATATATATATATGTATATATGAATATATATATATATATATATATATATATATATATATATATTTATATATATATATATATATATATATTATATATATTTATATATATATATATATATATATATATATATATATATATAATCATATATATATTTCCTCTTCAGTACAATCCTTTTCATCTAGTTTTCTACTTAAATTAGGAATTATCCCGTGTGTGTGTACGGATCGACACACCCAACCGTTGATACTAATTGGTAACGGAGACGGTCGATCGACACTCGTCTGCAGTCTCAGTTTTTCTCAACAAAAGGTATGACAACAAAGCAATTTCCGTAGTACACATTTCTTAGCTTTGTGTACCTTCTTTTTTGACTACTTTCAAGAAGCTTTATAAACAGGAACAAGAAACAACCATAAGTATTATATGTAAAACTATTCTCGTATAAATGTACACTCACGATATTATAAAATTCACTTTTCACGAAATTTCAATTTTATGATTGTAATAAAATCCATGCATTTTTCGCTAGTATTATTTTAAATCGTTCATCTGGCCTGTATTTTCATTGCCTCTAACAAGTAGGCCTTCACGTCATTTGACAGGATTACATAATTCTAATTTGAGAATCTTATTTTTGAGGAGTGTTAAATTGTTAATAGCGCCTTACTATAAATCTTCCAGCTACATCAAATTTTCCAACTTGATGAAACTTTGGGTCTTTACTGGACTAATTATGTTCAATCATTCAAATTGTAACAGGACTATTTCGTTTCATTAGTTTGACATAAAACATTGGTCTTGTAAATCTGAAATAAGGTTTGACCTTCTTTAACTCCAGACAACCAACCAACCTCCCACTATCAGCATCTTTCTGTTATATTCTTTTATCTTTTCTGATATATATATATTTATATATATATATATATATATATATATATATATATATATATATATATATATATATATATATATATATGTATATATATATATTCCATATATATATATATATAGGTTTATATATATATATATATATATATATATATATATATATATATATATATATGTGTATATATATATATATATATATATACATATATATATATATATATATATATATATATATATATATATATATATATTATATATATATATATATAAATGTTTGTGAGTTTGGTATATTATATTGGCGATGTATGCAATGTGAGTTGATCGTTGAACTTTACGAGACCACATGTGTACAAATCAAAAAAGTGTATGCCAACTAAACTAAAACTGAATTTTGAGCTGTTCAGATTTTATTTTATTCACTTAATAGGGTGTGATAAATAACTAGCGTGTGTTGGCGGGAAACTTATCCAACAACAGAGGCATCCGGTTAGAAACTGCGGTTGGAAACTCAGCAAACAAGTTTCTATTCCATTTACAAATGTCTCTCACATATCCAAAAAA
>OZ023337.1:29598126-29633126 GCA_964007535.1 Brachyptera risi
TGAGGATCAATAAATTATGAAATATTTGCATATTTGTAATTTATATAACAAGAAGACGAAAGTTTTTCGATTAAAAAGCAGCATGCTTCTGCTAGTTGCGTGAAGTTTCTCGCCGAGAACTCTCCGTAGTTTTCAAATCAATGTTCGATTTGTTTTGATTTGTTCTCAGATAGATCGATAGAGACTCAGATAGATCGATAGAGACTCAGATAGATCGATAGAGACTCAGATAGATCGATAGAGACTCAGATAGATCGATAGAGACTCAGATAGATCGATAGAGACTCAGATAGATCGATAGAGACTCAGATAGATCGATAGAGACTCAGATGGATCGATAGAGACTCAGATAGATCGATTGAGACTCAGATAGATCGATTGAGACTCAGATAGATCGATAGAGACTCAGATAGATCGATAGAGACTCAGATAGATCGATAGAGACTCAGATAGATCGATAGAGACTCAGATAGATCGATAGAGACTCAGATAGATCGATAGAGACTCAGATAGATCGATAGAGACTCAGATAGATCGATTGAGACTCAGATAGATCGATAGAGACTCAGATAGATCGATAGAGACTCAGATAGATCGATAGAGACTCAGATAGATCGATAGAGACTCAGATAGATCGATAGAGACTCAGATAGATCGATAGAGACTCAGATAGATCGATAGAGACTCAGATAGATCGATAGAGACTCAGATAGATCGATAGAGACTCAGATAGATCGATAGAGACTCAGATAGATCGATAGAGACTCAGATAGATCGATTGAGACTCAGATAGATCGATAGAGACTCAGATAGATCGATAGAGACTCAGATAGAGAATCAGATGGATTAAAAATAAAATATGCAGTCTGAATAATTTGAAGAAAATCTGTATCGCCATGAAACTAACCGTAATAAATCGAAGACAAGAAAAAAAAAGTTTTCCCTTTTAAACCTGAGTATAAATAGTCAAATCAAAAATGATCATATACTGTTCTCATTGGGCCCAGTATTACCAAGTCTACTTAGCCTTTATCTAACAGTTCAAACTTGTTGTCACCATGGTTACCTGTGGTATTTGTTTTTACCAACTCTCAGATAAATACTAACTGGACTTGGTAATACTGGGCCTTGGTGTTTTAGGATGAGAAACCAGAAAAAAATTAATGAATTATGTTGTGTTATACATTCTATACATTCTGGAAAAAGAAAATGAATGCAAATAATAATGAATCTCTATATTTCAATGGATACTCCAGTCGAAATGAAATGTAGGCTTCCACTTTTTTTTTTTTTACTTTCACACTTACATAATTTTTTTTCGGAAGTTGAAATTCCTTTTATTTCTCAGTACATCATTGAGTGTTCAAAAATAATAATCCATCCATAGCCATAATCCATAGCCATAGCCTTTATCCATGGCATTAATTGGGGAACAATGATTTTGTATCAAGTTTCGATGTTATTAAAAAAAAAAAAAAAAAAAAAAAAAAAAATAATAATAATAATATGTTATCTTACTCAAATGGAAAACTGTCTCTAATTTCATTGAATATCATCAATGAAGCCTGAAAACATATTATTAATTAACTAAAAGACGAAAAGAATAGTTTAATCATTTCTACTTAATATTCATAGATTCATAAAACGTTTCCCCTCTTTATCTTTTAATTACTCTTGAGAACTAATTGAGTGTTATGACGTAAACAAGTTGATTGAACTTGATCGAACTCGATGGCGTCATAGTTAAGTGAGAATTAAGTTAAGTAAAGTCAGAAATATACGTAATAAGAGATTTTCAGTTACGTGCCTTGTATGGAGGTTATTGATACGATCGTCAGGTTACCATAGCAACTAGATAAGTTGGGAGGTAACAAACAAATACCGAAGTTGTGATTGGAAAACACAATTTTTCGGTCATTGTTGTAGTTATTTAAATACAGCAATGACTAACATTAATTGAAAGAACCTTAAAGAAAATCTTCAAAAAGTGGTGACACTATTTGACATCTGAGATTTATTATTCTTTAATTCCTTTCATTACTCTCTCTTTATTACTATTCACTTCATCTTTCATTCTTTCATTACTTCTCGATTTTTGTGATTTTTCTTATCTCCTTGATTATTTTTCAATTTCAGTATAGGCCTATATATATATATATATATATATATATATATATATATATATATATATATATATATATATATATATATATATATATATATATATATTAAAAAAAACATATATATATATATATATATATATATATATATATATTAATATATATATATATATATATATATATATATATATATATATATATATATATATATATATATATATTTATGATGATAATAATAAAAATAATAATAATAATTTATTTCGTCTTTTTGATCCCAAAACAAGATATAAGTCAGTCATCAATATTTCACATAAAATAATACAAATTAAAAATTACACGAACAAATCACAATTTTCTGAGGACATTACAAATGAGCTATAACATTGTATATTGTTCATGTTATAGGCCCACATTATATGATATAAAAGCGGTCAACGATCGCAGAAACGAATGAAGTGTGAATCAATTACTATGAGGGTAAAAATTATTGAATGGAGTAATAACTGTTTTCAATCAAATACGATTTTGATACAATTATGAAAGATATTCCTTTTTGTTGTTTTAATGAATTCGATAATTTGTTATAAAATCTTGCACCGGCATATTTAGGCCCTTTTGTGAATATATATATATATATATATATGTATATATATATATATATATATATATATATATATATATATATATATATATATATATATATATATATGTGTATATATATATATATATATATATATATATATATATATATATATATATATATATATATATATATATATATACATATATATGTATATATATATATATATATATATATATATATATATATATATATATATATATATATATATATATATATATATATATATATATATATATATATATATATATATAGCTAACCAAAACTAAATAATTCGTGCATTCATGAAACCCGGCACCTCCACCAAAATATTCTTTCAAAATACGTTTACAAACTTTGTATAAGCAAAGAACTTGGTTTATATTAATAACTCGTCTAGTATGACATACTGATAAATACTGAACTGGGAACAAGTCATCTACAAGGGAAACTCTCTATTTGGTTACAATAGGCAATATATATGAGTTGAGTGCTAGTTTTTCTGTTGAACGTTTTCAATAGACTGCAAACCAGAATATCGCAATTTTTCTTTCTGTATAAACCAACCAGAAATAAAGACAATTGAATTGTAAAATCGAAAACGTGATTCCGGTCTGACGAATATAGCCACTTCAACCAATAATAATATGGGCAAATAAATATAAATAAATATAGGCCTACTTTACTCATTTTATTATTCTTATTCTCATTCCTATATGTATATGTTTGTCTGCTGAATTCATTATTTGTCAATGTCCATTAGCTAGCCCGCACACTAGGTATTATCCCCACGTGGGTTTCACACATCCGAATGTTCAATCTTTTTTTTTTTTTTTTTTTTTTTTTTTTAATAACATCGAAACTTGATACAAAATCATTGTTCCCCAATTAAGGCTATGGATGAAAGATAGGATCGTTTGGACGGGGCACCACAAGGGCGATCTTACCACCCCATTTTGATTATTTAAAACTAATGGTCTTCAACACCAGGACTGCGCTGTCTGTGACCATAATTTTTCGCAGTAGATAAAAGTCTGTATTTTGTATTTTTGTAGGCCTATATCTTGTTTTTTATGTGTCACATGTGGATAAAATGCATATCAAATTGAATTGAAAATTGTATGTACTCACATATGATATCATGGGTAGGTTCCACGCGGCCGCTACCAGCGCCTCCGACCGGCAGGTGTCGTCGGGCCCGATGAACGCGATCGTGCCGTTGTCCCTCATGACTGTCATTAGGCTGATGGCCAGGGCGGCGAGGGCAGAGTCGCTCCTCTTGGGGTTGGTGCCGATGTCGGCCGCCAGGTACTGCAGCGTGCGTCCAGGAAGGAGGCGGGGGTCCTGGTTCACCATGGCGATGGCCAGGGGGAGGGCGCCGAGGTCGACGGGAGTGTGACCGTAGGCGCCGAGGAAACCTGGAAGAAAAAGAGATATGAGTTAGTTTGGAAGGTTTAGAAGGTTGTGAGAAGGTTTTGAAAGGTCAGACGAAGTAATGAACGGTTTTTAACAGAACTATCTTTCGATAATCGACTTTCCACTGAAACGGATCTTTCGATAGGCGACTTTACAAACAGAACGATCTTTCGATAGGCGACTTTACAAACAGAACGATCTTTCGATAGGCGACTTTACAAACAGAACGATCTTTCGATAATCGACTTTTCAATGAAACGATCTTTCAGACGATTGCCATTGCGAAATTTATCGCTCACCCTGTTTGGGCAGTTTTGAAATGTCGGGTATAGTTTTGTATGGTATTTGATATTGAAATCGAGACTCAAACTTGTGTGAATATGTATAAAAAATGCATATTTTCAGGGGTTTGAGCTAGTATAAGAAACTGGCACAAGTGTAGTTTAGCCAGCTGTAGCCTGTAACATATTACAATAATATTATGTAACCACATTACATAAATACACTTCATATTATTCCTACTTGCCATATATGATTATATTGATTCATCTTTAGATGGAATTATCATTATTATATTGATTATTTATGAGTGTTCTATTCATAATTATTATAAATGTATAATTATATATTATTCATCTTATATTATTTATAAGAATCAATAGTAAAATTATTTAAAATTGAAATTGTAATTGACAAAAACAACATCCCATTAAAGTTAACTGCATTGAAACGACTGAAATAATGAAATAATAATTGATTGCTTCACAAGGTATTGGAGAGAATTCTTCACCAACCATTTTCAATGACCTGCTTCAACAACTCGAGTCCAACTTAATCACTCGCCGTTGACTCGTCGTTGACTCATTCACTTTCCTATGGAAATGTGGATTGTCTGGTGGAGTGGTGGTTGGTGTGGAGTGGAAAGGGGCGGGAGGAAGGGAGAACTAACTCATTCTGAAAACGTCAAATTGGAAATCATCAAACAAAAATGTTAATCATTTGAAATAGTAATATTTTTCATATTTTCCCCAGTTGGAAATGGGATTTTCCCGCAGAGTGTATAACAGCAGATGAAACAGTACCATTGATGGGGTCGTTAAAGGTCACCACAACTCTGGGGATGGATTTTGATTAATAATGACGCTAGTTTGTAACCCACTTTCAAAGAATATTAGAAAAATCATTATTTCAATTTCAGAAATTACAGTCGATTCATTTGTCGACAAATGAAAAGTAATTCTTTTTCCGAGTCGTGACGTACATGAGTATGAGAATACATCCTGACTTGGTTTTTCGTGGTTTCCCACAGTCCTCGAAGTAAATGCTTCGATGAAGTACTAATTGGCCACGACCTTTAATTAGTAGAGTGATAGGTCTAATAATTATAACATTATAGGCCTATCACTCATCATTTTTGTTTCTTTGTCCATTTTGTCCAATGATGAACTTTACATTTGCTGTTAATGGAAAGAAGTGATCATTGCCCAAGAGACTTACTTCAAAGTGGAAGATATCAACATTCGTGTGTTTTGTGTCCGGATACATATCACAGAAACAGTCATAATGTGTTATGGACGTTCGGAAACTGAAAGACTTAAATTATCTAATCAAATTGCGTTAGTAAGATCGCCCTTGTGGTGCCCCGTCCAAACGATCCCATCTTGCATCCTTAGCCTTAATTGGGAAAACAATGATTTTGTATCAAGTTGCGATGTTATTAAAAAAATAAATAAAAAAAAAGTATGACCCGCTTCTGTTCACGTTTCTATACAGGATCGAATCATGCTAACGTCATGACTCACATTCTCTGGAAGAAAAAATAATTAATCATGATTTATGAAATTGAGAAGATCATTTCTAATTTTATTTGATTTTTGGGGAAAAAATCTTGTCATTATTCATCCAAATCTTGTCGCAGAGGGTTGTTTTGTACTTTTTTTTTTACTTTTGTCCTTTGTTCTGTTCTGGTGTGATTTTAAGCAACTTGAAAAAAGCTTTTTTGTTTCTAAACTATTCAGTTCATCTCAGTTATGATACTCATGTTTTTAGGCGAAGTCGATTTACTTCATCTTCTGACATATCTGGACCACACAAAGCTACACTTTTTCCCTAGTCTAGAGTCTAGACCATCGAAGTCAGATAAGGATAGGTTCCATTTCGTTGATCGTCAGCTTTGATAACATCTTATTTTTCTTGGCAATGTCGAATGTTATGAAAATATTAACGTCCCATCAAGTTTTTATTACGTTCATATGAAAACAATTTCCGTGTATCATTGAAGGTCATCACAAACCTGAGACTAGATTTTAATGAATGATATGACTATATTTAAATCACTCATTCAAGGAAATCTAGAAATCATCATCGTAATTTCAGAAATTATATTTTATTCATTTTATCCTCCAGGACTCATCCCTTGTTCTGAGTCGTGACGTAGACAATATTTTATTCAAATTCGAATTTTCAAATTCAAAGAAGTTTTATTCCAAAAATACTTTCAATAACATATAGAGACAAAATTACAAATACAATTATAATAGAGATAAAATTACAGATAAAATTATGATATAATACTATATAGCCTTAATTGGGGAACAATGATTTTGTATCAAGTTTCGATGTTATTAAAAAAAAAAAAATATATATAATACTAGATTCTTAATTAAATAGGATAATCTAGGTAAATTTGTTTTTAAAGTGAAGGAATACCCACATGAGCAAAGCTTGTGTGTGGGAGAGGAGTCAAAGAAGATTTAAAATTATACAAAATGGATAAAGAAACAAAAATGATGAGTGATAGGCCTATAATGTTATAATTATTAGGCCTATCACTCTACTAATTAAAGGTCGTGGCCAATTAGTACTTCATCAAAGCATTTGCTTCGAGGACTGTGGGAAACCACGAAAAACCAAGTCAGGATGGATAAAAAATGGTGCTTGTTAGTCTTGTTATTTTATTATATTAATTCATTATTATTTATTTAATAATTTAATAAATATAAATTCATTCATTATTTTAATTTTGTGTATTGAATTATGGTGAAAAAAACAAACAATTATAGGAGATTAATATCATCATTTCAATTTATTAAAATCTAACTTCGTGGATGTGATGTATACTTTAAAATCTCCAGTTTTTAATAAGAAAATGTATATGCTCGACCATCTATCAAAATAATCCCTTCTCAAAATTATTGATGAATTGATATAAAAAAATTAAAATAGTCTTACAATTACGAGAAAACAGCAATGTTGTCAAGTATTTATTTCTGAAAAATTGTTTATTTTTTACATTGAATAATATTTACCGTTTGTATATAAAATATTATTCATAATTAATTCATATCACATATACTAGTAAAGTTGAAGAAATATTTTAATATAGTATTTCAGAAGTTCAATTCGTAATTGCGTTCTCGATGATATTTTCTTTGTATGTATTATTACATCCCGAGCTCAAACTATTTAAATATAGAGTGCTAATTATTCATATAAAAGGAACGATAATCCCTGAGCTACAAATTTAATTAAGACGATTAATTAAACTCTAGTTCATAATATAAATTAAGATCTTCATTTTCTTTATTGTACTTAATTCGCTTCTCTACATTCAAGCTCATTACTGGTATGAATTGTTTTGAGTACATTAGAATCTAGTACAAAAGAAGAATTACGGCTAGGTTTTGTTTTTATTGTTGGGTTTATAGGGGGATGAGACGTATATGAAAAACAGTTGAAGTCGCAGACATAAAATAAAACCAACCGAAGTAAAAAGAGTGATAGAATCAAACTGATTCCAGCATATAAGTGAAAGTAATGGAAAGAACGACGACGTAAAAGTTGGTAGCAGTGGGTGGTTAATTATATTGACTATAATATAATTTACGAGCATTGTCGCTATGAACTAGGGAAATGCAGTAGATGCGTTGTGAGATGAGCGAGAAATATGTTGGTAAGTATAGCATTAACCACAATTCTATTTTTAGACACATTCGGACAAGAAATGTCCGAAAACGGTCTTCTTGATTATAATACTTCATTGAAATTTACAATTAAGAATCTTAAAATTCGATGTGGCTCTGATATTTGACGTCACCAAGTGTGTAATTGTGGTTAATAATATAATCGAAAACTCTAAACAACTTGACTCATATAAAATATATTTAATTCGGTAACTATCGAATCTAGAGAGCCATGCATCTCAGTAACATGGTAAGGCTATTATGTCTATATCTATTTGATTAATGAAAAAAATCCATTGAATTATTTTATTAAAAAAAACTGATCCAAATTGCATAAGAAATTGCAATTATGTGCGTCATTTATGTATTTAAATGAATGAAAATTTGAATGTTTTTGTAGAGATTCAAGTTTTCAAATTTCTCCCTTCACCCCAATCTAATGGGGATTTCAGAAATTTTGAGATGGATTTCCTAAAAAATGGTCCAACCGATTGGTTCTAGAAACTGTACACTTCCGAGTCTCCGTGTCCAAAGAAAGTTTCATGTCGATCAGTTAAACTCTACGACCTGTGCAGTGCTTACAATGAAACAACACACACAAATACACACACAGACAAAGCGCCATAAGAGTGGAATGGAAGTGATCACTATCGATCATCTAACTAGGCAAACGCAACATATGCGTTGTAAGATGAGCGAGATATCTGAATAAGGTATAATCAGAGTCGTTAAAGTAGTTTCATTTGCTACTTTATCGACTTTGGTATAGTTGAAAACTACACACCTTGACTCCTATACAAAATTCGGTGAATATCGAATCCAAGAAGCAGTGAATCACGGCAATGGTGCTGCTATTATTTCCATTTATTTGTCGAATAAAAAACTTCATTAAATTATTTTCTTCAGAACGGCTGGTCCGAATCGAATACAAAATTGCAATAATATGTATTATTATTGTGTGTGTCACATTCAGGAAAAATTTCAATTTTCAAAGATATTTTATTTTTCAAAATTTTCCGCCCAGCCAATTTTTTTTTGGAGTTTTTAGAAACTTTGAGATAATATTCATCAGGAATGGTCTAACCGATGTAACCCAAAATCTGTACAGTTTCAAGTTGGATAAGTCTAAGTGTTCAGAAAAAGTTTCGTGTTGATCAGTCAAACCCTTCGACCTGTTCAGTGCTTACAATAAAAAAACAACACACACAAACAAAGCTCCATAAGAGTGAGATGGCAGTATTCGCTATCGCTAATCTAATGAAGTTTCCGTTCAACCGTCCCCCCCACCCGTCACTATAAACGCGTGGGTGGTTCGCTCCCTCATCTCTCGTCTTAGAAGGTTCAAGTTTGTTGACGAGGTAATGAACTGTGAAACAATATTTAATCGAACCTCAAAACGTTTTCATTAAAATTCCAATAAAAATGTGTTTATGAACTTCAAAGGGTTTATAACAATCCTGAAACCAAATTTTAACGAATGACAACGATATTTATTTCTCCAATTCCAGAGAACCAGAAATCATCTCACTTTCAAAAATGATATTTATTTTGTTCTCCAGAGACCATGAGTCATGACTCATGACGTGAGCATTACGTATTTTATATATGAACATAAAATAATCGAATAATGACTACGTCACGACTCAGAAAAAAGGCCAGGTTTGGGAGAACGAATAACTTGGATAGAATTTCAAAATGTTGATGATAATTTCCAGTTTTTTATGAAATTAGAAAAATGAATACGTCCGTTGAAATCTCGTTATAGTATTATGATGTCCTTGATTTATAGTTATCGGACGATAGTATTAAAGTCCGAACGAATTATTAAAGACAAACCCTATTTCAAAAATGGACATGGGTTGGTTTTGCATAATGGTCATGAGGGGGTTATTGAAGTTTTTCACATTCATAGTGTATTTAAACTTCATTGATTCACTAATACAGGTTTTTTTTTCAAAGTCATCAATATTATAATTTCATTTCGATTACAACTATCCCTGGATTTAATTACCTAATATTTTGTATCTCGTCTCATTATTATTTCATTATTATCTAAAAAATGTTATCATTGTTGATTTTTATATTTTAATTATATGCTTTTTACTCTGTGTTTTATACTATTTCGATGTTACAGAATCTTGAATAAAGATATATATATATATATATATATATATATATATATATATATATATATATATATATATATATATATATATTCCATCAATTGGATGCTGCAAGAATAACAAAAAATCATTAGTGGTTCTAATTATATTAATTTTTTCATTCTGCACTTTGTGGGCCGAATTTCAATGTGATTCACATTTGTGCTTATATGTTCAAATAAAGTCATTTCAAAATATTATATTTTAGATTTTAAGCACCTGAATGTTTGAAACTATTAGAGTTGATCCTTTTAGGCCCAGTATTACCACGGCCAGTTAGTATTTATCTGACAGTTGGTGAAAACAAATAGCATGGGTAACCATGGTGATAACAAGTTTGAACTGTTGGATAAAGGCTAACTGGACTTGGTAATACCGGGCCTAAATACAATAAAACAAAACACAACACAAACAAATAACACATACAACATCAATGATTTCAATACCAACTTAACAAACCTAATGTGACGGAATCATTGATACGGTTCAGCCCGGTACCCGCGAGATGTTTATACAGAAATGTATAATCCGTCACTTCCAATGTTTTATCTAGTGTTTTTGTTTTTTGTATGTTGGCACAAGTTTGGTTGAAGTTGGTTTCCGAAGAACTGATCTCAACGTAACTGTTGGTACCACTGATCACTGCTGACAGTAGCACTAGAGATGATAGGAGAGGGTTCAATGGATATCGATGGCTTTTCATTGTAGATTATTGTTGAGTAATTGATGAGATATTTTTTAATAATGTGTATCAAGTATGTTTTATATTGTACTATCGCACGTTTTGAAAGCTCACCAAGATCGAGTGCTGATTGATCATTTAATCAATTGATGATTATACATTGATAATTTAATTGATATCAAAGTTGTAAAATCTTAACTCAAAATTGTTGCTTTGTTGTTTTAGTGTGTGGAATTAAACTTTTGTTTTTATATGTTCTGAATGATCGTAGTGCACTTTTAAAATTGAGTAGTCCTTTAATAAAAACGTCAAATTTATCGATATATTTTTATTTCACTTCGACGAAAATATTTCTTCAGTGTTGAATTTTACGAAAATTTTTTTCACAAAAATCAGGGAAAATATCGGATTACAATAGTCGTAATTCGCACACTACATATGAGAGAATTTCGCAATTCAATAAATTGTTTGTAAAGTAGTTAAAAAATATACATTATTTTTTATAAATATGCACAAAGATTCTATACTTCATCATCTCACAATAAAACTTGATGGCAGAATTATTAATATATGATAAGATTTTTTCTCAAAAAATACAACTTGATAATAATTTGTAATATAATGAATCGTGGCAGTTTTGTACGTCAACAAATTTTGTAGTAATTTTTTAAATTGCTAAACTGAATTTCAAACTTTTATTCAATATGCAAGTTTGATGATAAAATTCACAATACGAATTCACTTAGCAGTTTCGAAGACTGGACGAAATAAACTCGCGACAACGACGCGTCTGTACCTCCGTCGCGTGTTCAAGGGTTGTAACGACGCGGCTAGGGGATGATCGGCAGACAGGAGCTGATCGGGAGGCTGGAGGAAGAGATCTGACGCGAAGCGGCGTCGAGTGAATGAGCGAAGCCCGCAAAGCAATAACAACAGGTGGTGGGTGATACGCTTTGGTCGCGTCGGCGACTGCGCAATGGTCAACCACATTCTAATGATATCTATCTCCCCCCCCTCTCTCTCTCTCTCTCTCTCTCTTTCTCTTTATCTCAACTTCTTTCCCTGCCCCCGCATTACTATCTATCTCTTGATTGCAAATTAGCAATAAAATGTGATGAAAGTAGAATTGTACAAAATTTTGATAATTTCAAGACTTTTTGGCTAGCAAAAGATGTAATAGGACAGATAAATATAAACAAATAATTCCGAAACAGTCTATAGTAGAACAATGAAATTTAAAAATAATATAATGATTGCAAGAAATGAAACATAGTTGAAAAAAACTATTTATAGAAAATTGGTACGAGAAAAAAAACAGATCTTATTTTAGATTCCTAAATTCAATGTGACAGACCTAATTGATTTGAGACTATACCAATTCAAATTCGATATAGTTTTTCATTTTTGTTATTCATTCAGCTCAAAATGAAAATACTTACAAAGCAAACTGAGAAAATTCGAGGAAATGGCCACAAAAAAAAATGATAACACTAGAAGTACCTATAGGAACGAATTCTTGAGTGCGGGCAACATAACTAATGATTATTTGTCAAAATTGACATTCAACAGCTTATTGACCGAGTGAAATAACTCAAAAACTCTCTCTCTCTTTCTCTCTCTCTCTCTCTCTCTCTCTCTCTCTCTCTCTCTCTCTCTCTCTCTCTCTCTCTATATATATATATATATATATATATATATATATATATATATATATATATATATATATATATATATATATGTATATATATATATATATATATATATATACATATATATATATATATATATATATATATATATATATATATTTATACACATATAAATTTATATATATATATATATATATATATATATATATATATATATATATATATATATATATACATATATATATATTTATACACATATAAATTTATATATATATATATATATATATATATATATATATATATATGTATATATATATATATATATATAAATATACATATATATAAATATATATGTATATATATATATATATATATATATATATATATATATATATATATATATATATATATATATATATATATATATATATACATATAAATTTATACATATAAATATATATATATATATATATATATATATATATATATATATATATATATATATATACATGCATCAAGTGGATCATATAACAGCTGACTTGTAGGCCTACAGGAAGATAACGTTACCATGGCAATAAACCACTCAAAATAGCGAGCAATCAATATAGATATAAAACAATACAAACATCTATTACTATTTTCATTACCACAATATAACATGACGTCTATTGATTGGCTGACGATATTTTCAAGATCAGTCTCAAGTTCCTGAACTTGATCGTCCAGTTTCTTGGACATAACTAGAATAGAGGATGATTACTGATTGGTCTAATTAAAGCCAATCAAAACGTGGGAAGAAGTTTGGGGATGAATGGGACAATCTATTTTCATGAAAAGCTACACTCTTAAATTATACTTATACTTAAAGGACGTGGCAACCCTGGGAATAGATATGAATGAATATTGACGTTATTTATAGAAACTAATTTCAGAGAGAAAACTAGAAATCTACTCTCAAAATTTTCAGAAATGACAGCTAATTAATTTGTCCTCCAGGACCAGGTATTTTATTCTGAGTCGTGACGTAGGCATTACGATTCTGTTTCATGTTTTTATATACAAAATTGGTGATGTCTACGTCATGACTCATGGTATTTGGAGGACAAAAAAATTATTAAACTTTTGATGTTTGGGTGATTTGTAGTTTCCTCTAGAATTAGGCTGAGAAATACTGTCTGTTAACGCCGGTCTTTTGAGACCAGCTAGCTCGTTTTCCCTAGTTTGTCATTTGAACATGAAATCATTCGTTCACGTCATGGAATGTTGTTTATACATTGCAAACCGTGTTTCTAGTCGACCTTCCTTTCTCATTGCTGGTTGGCTGGTGGGTTGTCACGCGATGTGCTGCATCCAATGACAGCTCGCCATTCTCGCGTTGCCTGAACCCGTCAGGCCTCGCAGCTCAGTTCTATCCCATACTCGATCCAGACCGGACGTCTCAAAACGGCTCTCGTCGAGTATCCAGTTCAGTTATCTTCTACATTTCCTTGAGGTCGGACGTACTTTTAGTCGCTCGTCAAGTGGGTGAATTCGGTCATATTCTCGACCAGCTCTTGTTGTGTGAGCATCTCCCGTCCTTCTCTACTTTGTTAGAGTTCGGACGTACTGTACATTATTTCGCATGTACGCAGTTGTTTCTTTTCTATTTTTCGTTCTTCTTGAGTCGTTAATAGGACCTCTTTCCATACTTTCTTGTTTCTAATTCTTCACATTTGTTTTGGTCTTTATCATTTACGAAGTTGGTTGTTTTGTTTTCTCTCAAGCTTTTGTTTCTTGTTTATTCGAATGGTGTGCGGGGACACCACTCAGGTTTGATCTATTTTGTTTCGCTTTCTCGTTATTTATTCTTTGATTTGGTCAATAACAACGTCAAGTCGACGTAGACCAAATACGTATCGTTTTGGGGTGAGGCATAATCCGAGTTTGGATTATGCTCGCCTGATTATTAATGCCAAGTCGGCATCCGAATACAGTCCACTGGTCTTTCATCGCCATCTCTAAGATCGGCGGTAACATTTTGGTCCCTGTGAGCCAAAGATTATTTTGGTTCCAATTTCTCGTCATTCGTGAGGCGGAATCCATCTCCGGATTCTTATTTCGTTCTCTTGTTGGAATCCATTTGTGAATTCCATTCTTTTCACCACGCGGTGTCCATCTCCGGATTCCAATTGCTTTTACTTGTTGGAATCCATTTGTGGATTCCTTTCTTTGCACCACGCGGAGTCCACCTCCGGATTCCACAGTCATTCGTGGCAGCACCCGCGATCAGGCATCGCATGGGTGACTTCTTTGTCCTCCGCACTGAATCGGCTTCCACATAATTGGGTTTCCACGGCGCAATAATTTCTTCTGTTTGTTTGCGAGTTATTATCAACAATTGTTTTAACTTGTTCGATAGACATTCAGTTCTTGAATTATTTTGCATTGTTCTTTTTTTGTGCATTTCGGCCGTATTTCTCCGTGATAATTCATATCATTAGTTGTTGGTCCTTGTTCTAGTTTCGTGTTTTTGCATTTGCAATTTATTCATTCGCTGCAATGGCGTCTAAAATCGCAAAGCAACAGGCAGTGCTCACGGCAAAGCGAGAGCGGATATTCGCTTCATTACAACGCTCTTACGACGCATTTAAAACGCTTGATAGTGCCAAAGCTTTGTTGTGCAAGCCTCGCTATGACCAACTTGCCGTTTTGAAAGACAACTTTGAGGCCATTCAAAACGAAGTAATAGCTTTGAACGCTCAGCTTGACGAAGGCGTCGATGCTTTGCCGGTCGACGCTATTGAAGCCAGCTTCGAGGAAATGCTGTATGCGACTCATGATCTGTATCTCGCCGCCGTTGCCGCGACGACGCCTACTCCGCCTCCGCCGCCAAATCAAAATGGTTTTCGAGCCATCTCATTGCCGACAATCGCGTTGCCGGCATTCTCTGGTGATATTACTCGATGGACGGAGTACTATTCGCTATTTAAATCTCTCGTCGACGAGAACAACGACCTGAATCAAGTTCAGAAATTCCACTATTTGAGGACCACCCTCAAAGACAATGCCTTGTCTGTCGTCTCCGGGTTTCCGATTACGGAAGCCAATTATTCTGTGGCCTTGGATGCTCTTGTCAGTCGGTATCATAACCCTCGGTTGTTAGCCACCACGTATGTTCAACAGGTTTTAGAATTTACGCCTCTCAAAACCAATTCACATTCTGGGCTGCAATCATTTCTGAAAGTTCACAAAACTTCGATCGAAGCGTTGAAAGCTCTGAATATCGAAGATTTGTCAGATTTTCTGCTTTTCTCATTAGCACTGACCAATCTCGACACATCAACGCGCAAGGCTTTCGAACAGAAACATTCTTCGCACAGCACTCCTAGCTACGCGTCGTTGATCAAATTCATTGAAGAGCAGTCCAGGACGATGGAATTGTGTGGTCTCGACAAACGAACAGCTAGCTCTTCAAAAGCTATTCCTCCTTCCACAAAGCGAATCAATTCGTTGTTAGTTGCGAATCCTCCGCCCGTCAGCTTTAAATCTCGCGAGCAGAGCAAATCAGCAAGCTCGACCACGAAACAATCTTCGTGTCCAGTCTGCAAAGGGGAGCATACTCTATACTCGTGTTCCGTATTTCGGCAACAGTCCGTTGACGACAAATACAACACGTTACGTCGCCTACAACGCTGCTTCAACTGCATGGGCGCTCACCTCAGATCGCAATGCACCTCTAAGAGTGTTTGCGGTACTTGTCAAAGTAACAAACATCATTCGCTGTTACACACTGCACGAATCAACCCCTTGACTCGTGACACAATAGCAAACGAAGTCTCTTCTCATCCGGAGACCACCTCGCCTCATCCTCAAACTCTCGCTTGTCAAGTCAAGACAAGCAAGCCAGTGCTACCCACAGCTCTGTTGGGCACTGTTCGCGCCTTGATCCGCGACTCTCACGGTCAACTGCAACCTATCCGTGCGGTTATCGACTGTGGTTCACAAATCTCTGTTCTCACTCACTCGTTCCTTCAGAAGCTAGGATTGAAAATCAATCCTTGTCATTCCGAACTCTCTGGTATTGGTCACGTTAGTGCTCGGGTAATCGGGACTGTTCAATGCAGCATCGCTTCCCGGTTCACCCCTGCAACCTCTCTCAGCGTACAAGCCTACGTTATGCCTGCGATAGCGAGTCAACTTCCAACCACCACCGTTCCGCTTGAGGTGTTTGAACGTTATCGCTGTCTCTCTCTTGCCGACGACCGCTTTCATGTGCCCGAT
The DNA here is from genome assembly GCA_964007535.1 of Brachyptera risi. Lineage (NCBI taxonomy): Eukaryota > Metazoa > Arthropoda > Insecta > Plecoptera > Taeniopterygidae > Brachyptera > Brachyptera risi. Next base: position 29,614,997 of record OZ023337.1, read on the forward strand.
CAGATCGACTTTTTGATCGGCGCCGATTTATACCCTGATATTCTTGAAAAGTCAGGTGATATTGTGATGAGTGGCAGTCCATCTGCCATAAACACGGTCTTCGGCTGGGTGGTTTTGGGTCCTATTCGGTGTTTGGATGCCGAGTTCCAGCCTCCGCTCTCTCTGCTTGCTTGCACTGGTTCTCCATTGGATCGTACTCTTCGATTGTTTTGGGAATCGGAAGAAGTTTCACGTCCTCTTCAAGTTGATCCGGACGATGAACTTTGTGAGGAGCATTTTCTATCTACGCACTCACGGAACCCTTCCGGACGCTATTCGGTAGCACTCCCTTTCAAGAACACATCCTCTCCTCTCGGATATAATCGTGAGGCCGCCCTCCAGAATTATTTGAGTCTGGAGCGGCGACTGAAACGCAATCCTCAGCATGATGCTGCGTATCAAGCATTCATGCAAGACTATATTCAATCGAGCCACATGCAACTTGCAAGCACCTCTTCGAACTACGTGATTCCGCATCATTGTGTGCACAAGATTACCAGCTCCAGCACGAAGCTGAGAGTGGTATTTAACGCCTCTTCTCCAGATGAGAGAGGCGCCTCTTTGAATCAGCTGTTACTCAGTGGTCCCAAGCTTCAGAGCGAACTCCCGGGCGTTTTAACCCGATTTCGTTCTCATCCCATCGCAATTTGTGCTGACATTCGTCAGATGTATCGTCAGATTCTGGTCCAACCATCTGACCGCAAATATCAGCACATATTTTGGCGACCCAATGCAGACTCTCCAGTAAAAGAATATGAGCTCAACACGGTCACATATGGGCTCGTACCGTCAGCTTTTCTTGCTCAACGAGTGCTGAAGCAGCTCGTGCACGACGAAGGGGCTCCTTTCCCCAATGCTTCGCGTGCTTTAATATCTCACATCTACGTGGATGACATCGTGTCTGGCGCAGCAGACGTCGCTCAAGCTCGCATTCTTCAATCGGAATTACAGGCTCTTCTAGCTAGTGGAGGTTTCGAACTCCGAAAGTGGGCCAGTAACCTCCCAGAAGCATTGAGTGCACTTCCGGAGGATCATCTAGAGACTCCAGTCGTGTTTTCGGATGACGATCAGGGCATCAAGATCCTTGGTCTGTTCTGGGATCCCCGATCGGATGATTTCTCATTCCACACCTTACCATTCCAAGGCGTGGTAACGAAGCGCACGGTCTTGTCGTACATTGCGCGCATTTTTGATCCTTTGGGATTCCTCACCCCGCTCGTATGCTGGATGAAGATTTTTCTTCAGCAACTTTGGTTATCGCGGGTGCAGTGGGACGACGTTTTACCACCGCTTCTTGCTCAAAGGTGGTTGGACGCGGTAGCCGAGATCTGTCTTCTCTCGAACTTCCGAGTTCCACGCGCATTTCCTGCTTCACAAGGCATACATCGACTTGTAGGCTTTTGTGATGCCTCCGAGAAGGCCTACGCTGCGATACTTTACCTTCACACAACGAATCATGCAACTTCGCATATTAGTTTGTTGCGAGCAAGGAGTAAAGTATCCCCGGTCAAACCCTTGACCATCCCTAAGCTTGAACTCTCTGCTGCTTTGCTTCTAACGCGTGTGCTGAAAGATACTCTTCCCTCACTCAGCACTCTTGTCGTGGAGTCAGTAACCCTCTACACTGATTCGACTATTGTGCTCGCGTGGCTTGCCACCCCTCCACATCGACTGAAGACATTCGTCGCCAACCGAGTAGTGGAGATACTCGACAACTCCACTCCTACCAATTGGGCACACGTGGATTCCGAAGAAAATCCCGCTGACTGCGCTTCTCGTGGAATACTGCCTTCTCAGCTCATGGAATACCCGTTGTACCTCTCGGGTCCTTCTTTTCTCAGGAGTCCCCATGCTCTGTGGCCTATCTCTGTGCCTTCCACTGATTTATTGTCTGAATTGCCAGACATTAAGCCTTCCATGGTCACTTTGGCCACAACGGTCAAAGTAGATCCTCTCCTGGTGAATTTTCGAAAGTTTTCCACACTTCTCAAAGCACAACGGGTCTTTGGGTATGTAGTTCGATTTGCCCGTCTCTTATTGGCGAAACGATCCAAGATTCTCCCTCCTACGGGTTCTTTAAAACCTGTGGAGTTGCAAGACGCTCTTGAACTGATCATAAGAGTCACTCAAAACCACTTTTATGCAACCGAGATCAGCCAACTTGCCAAACAGGGACAGGTTTCATCCCGGATCGCTTCGCTGAAACCTTTTCTCGAACCCTCGGGCTTACTCAAGGTGGGCGGAAGATTGCGTCACTCTTCTCTTCCTGAAGAGGCTCGGTACCCAATCCTACTCGCCAAAGAAGCTCACCTCGCATCTCTCATTTGCGATGCCTTCCACCGAACATCGCTACATTCCGGCCCGAGAACGGTACAGGCGCTGATACAGCAGCGTTACTGGATCGTTTCTCTGCGCGGTTTGTTGAGGCAGCGCATACACCAGTGCATTACTCGCCACAAGTTTCGCGCATTGGTGCTTTGCTCATTTCTTCATGTTAACTTTCTTGTTGTTCTCTCTTTTTTCATTTTTTTTTGAAAAGTCAGCGACCATTGAATAAAATGGTTGCGTTTTCTCCTCAATGAATCGCTCGGATCATGTGCGATTTCTTTGCTGTTCTCCGATCCAATTGGGAAGCAATCCAATTACTCGGTGAAAATCTTTTGCTCACGTTGCCTATGAAGTTACAAGGCTTCTTACGAACAGTTTGCTGTTCTAATTTCATGTTCCTTATTTTCCGTATCGTTTACCTCAGCTTTAAAATGTTCATTTTGGTGGGCGGTATGTTAACGCCGGTCTTTTGAGACCAGCTAGCTCGTTTTCCCTAGTTTGTCATTTGAACATGAAATCATTCGTTCACGTCATGGAATGTTGTTTATACATTGCAAACCGTGTTTCTAGTCGACCTTCCTTTCTCATTGCTGGTTGGCTGGTGGGTTGTCACGCGATGTGCTGCATCCAATGACAGCTCGCCATTCTCGCGTTGCCTGAACCCGTCAGGCCTCGCAGCTCAGTTCTATCCCATACTCGATCCAGACCGGACGTCTCAAAACGGCTCTCGTCGAGTATCCAGTTCAGTTATCTTCTACATTTCCTTGAGGTCGGACGTACTTTTAGTCGCTCGTCAAGTGGGTGAATTCGGTCATATTCTCGACCAGCTCTTGTTGTGTGAGCATCTCCCGTCCTTCTCTACTTTGTTAGAGTTCGGACGTACTGTACATTATTTCGCATGTACGCAGTTGTTTCTTTTCTATTTTTCGTTCTTCTTGAGTCGTTAATAGGACCTCTTTCCATACTTTCTTGTTTCTAATTCTTCACATTTGTTTTGGTCTTTATCATTTACGAAGTTGGTTGTTTTGTTTTCTCTCAAGCTTTTGTTTCTTGTTTATTCGAATGGTGTGCGGGGACACCACTCAGGTTTGATCTATTTTGTTTCGCTTTCTCGTTATTTATTCTTTGATTTGGTCAATAACAACGTCAAGTCGACGTAGACCAAATACGTATCGTTTTGGGGTGAGGCATAATCCGAGTTTGGATTATGCTCGCCTGATTATTAATGCCAAGTCGGCATCCGAATACAGTCCACTGGTCTTTCATCGCCATCTCTAAGATCGGCGGTAACACTGTCATTATCAAATAATATAGTTATTTCTATCCAGTTTTAGGGTTGTGATGTTATGAGCAGACCTACAGAGAGTCTTCATATACAATTTTCCTAATACAAACAATACAAACAACCAAACAATACAAACAAGTAAGAAGTCATATGTAGGCCTATTCGCAGAGCCACAATGCCTCACTTCTTTTTTGAATTTTGTAGAAGATTTAACCATGTGGTAATAGTTTTATATATAATTAGTATATAGTATATATAATACTAGTGATAGTAATATAGTATGTAGTATATAGTTTTATAATTAGTATTTATATATATATATATATATATATATATATATATATATATATATATATGTTTGACTTAAAGCTTTCACAACTCATTATGTGCTATAAATTGAATATTTTTGGATGTAGTTGTGTAATGATGATAAAATAAAACAAACTCTTTTAATTTTATATTTATATTTAAAATGATTAGTTTTATTCTCGAAAGCTCAACGTTTCATGACCTTTATCGGTCACCTCTTCAGGAGCAATGAAAAGAATTAAAAATATTAGAAAAACAACAATTACAAAACAATCAAGAAAAACATTCATATAAACACAAGTGGCTGTGGTTTACTAATCACGGCTTCTCAGATTGTATATTTTATTAAAACCAGAGTTTCTGGATTGACCTTTCTTCTGATTCTCGGGTTCAGCTACTGGTTTATTTTGTTTTACTTCTTTCTTCTTAATCAATGCAATAGCTGTTGCCCAAGAATTGTTGCCACTTGTGTTTATATGAATGTTTTTCTTGATTGTTTTGTAATTGTTGTTTTTCTAATATTTTTAATTCTTGTCATTGCTCCTGAAGAGGTGACCGATAAAGGTCATGAAACGTTGAGCTTTCGAGAATAAAACTAATCATTTTAAATATAAGTATAAAATTAAAAGAGTTTGTTCTATTTTATCATCATTACACAACTACATCCAAAAATATTCAATTTATAGCATATATATATATATATATATATATATATATATATATATATATATATATATATATATATATATATGTATATATATATATATATATATGTATATATATATATATATATATATATATATATATATATATATATATATATATATATATATATATATATATATATATATATATATATATATATATAAATATCACTTCTTCAAAGAAGCTATACTTATTATACTTGAGAAGAAACAACGAGGAAACAACACTCGAGAAACTTCATTAACTCCACGAATGAAACTTTGCAGCTAGAAAGTTTCTGATAACAAAGATCACGTGATTGACACGTCATCAATCTCCTAGCTGTCGACGCGAGTCAATTACTTCCGGACACAAATGATGGATTGAAACAATTATTCGAAGCTTCCGCAAGAATTTTCTTCACACCCGGATCATTTCCCACTTTTATAAACTTTTTGTCATCAAACTCTCGACCTCTTTTCATTCATCAACCATATTTATATGTCATATATATATATATATATATATATATATATTTAATATGTGTATTTATATATATATATATATATATATATATATATATATATATATATATATATATATATATATATATATATATATATATATTTAATATGTGTATTTATATATATATATATATATATATATATATATATATATATATATATATATATATAATATATGACATATAAATATATATAAATATATATATATATATATATATATATATATATATATATTTATATATATATGTATATATATATATATATATATATATATATATATATATATATATATATATATATATATATATATCAGATATATCCATCATATTCATCACTTATTATTATTTCCATTGTTTTTCATTTTGATTAATCGAAGAAAGAGAATATATATATATATATATATATATATATATATATATATATATATATATATATATATATATTAGATATATCCATCATATTCATCACTTATTATTATTCCCATTGTTTTTCATTTTCATTAATCGAAGACAGAGAATATATATATATATATATATATATATATATATATATATATATATATATATATACATATATATATATATATATATATATATATATATATATATATATATATATATATATATATATATATATATATATGTATATAAATATATATTCAGAGAGATACTTTTCTCAACACAATTTTTGAATTGTTGACCTTTTCTATTCCCACTATAATTTGTTCATTATGTTGAATGAGCTTTATCATATCTAACTATGCCTTTGGGGTGATAAAATCGCCCTTGTGGTGCCTCGTACAAACGGTCCTAAACTTTCATCCTTCGCCCTAATTGGGAAACAAAGGCTCTAGTTCAAATTTTCCATGTTGATAAAAAATAGCAATATGTAAAACTTGATACTGAATCATTGGCATCAAGTCAGGCTAAAGATGAAGAGGTAGGATCGTTTGGACGGGGTTGTGATCAACAACAATCAACCAATACCAATCAATATCAATTAAACTACAATTTTTAATTACCTACCAGCATACATATTTGAGTACCGCGGCTCTCAGTGTATAGTGTTTTACTTTGATCAATTATTTTTATTTTCGGATATTATTCTAGAAATAAAACCAACCTCAACAATAGAAAATACTGTTCGATGTAAAACTAATATGGCTTTTCTTCAATTCCAATAATATTGATCATCATAAAATTATATGTATTCATATTTTTAATTTGCTCTCCGTATACAAAACATGAGAATAATAATGAAACCTCACTATGAATAATTTTTCTTTTGTGTTGGTATCAATTCTATCAAACAATAATGTTTTTTTTCAGAAAAAGATTGGAATGTTTTGTTTGCTTGTTTGTTTACAGTGGGAAGGACTCATTGTGTGACATCAACATCGAACAGACAAGGTGTTTACATGTTTCTCTGAAGAACATTTAAGAGTTCATAGCAGTAGACTTAGCGAAATATCAGTTTGTTCAGGATAACTTTCGAACGGTATGAGATATCAAAATTATAACACTCGTTCAGGTTATAGTCGTTCAGGTTTCATTTATGTTTCTATATTTATGTTATTCGTGTAAATAATATGTGAGTGTAAAACTTATCTAAATCGTAATTACACGTCCTTGTATTTATTAATATCCTGTGTATTGCATGTTTCGTTTACTTTTTTTTTTGTCGTCAGCTGTATTCCATATTTTGTTTACACAATATTATTCAGCCCGCACACAAGAATGTCTGTTCTTACGCGGGCTTCACATTGCTATCGTATAATCCTCTCGCCTAATAGTTCAGCAAACCTAAGGTACAACTTGATACTGTTTTTATTTTCATTTAAGTAGTATTTATGTGTATGTTTTCTGTTGTCTGTGTATGTATTCTGGTACACATGTGAATGTGAATAAAATGATTTTAAATTGAAATTGATTGAGTAAACACAGCTATTTTTAATACCTTCAAGATCGTATGAAATTGAACCATTTGACTCATCATCGTTGAGCGTAGTCGGTTGAGAAAATGTTTTTTTTTTTTAGGTGTGGTCGCTTGACAATTACGCGACATGAGTCGAATAGTTATAACTTATACCATCTTGAAGGTATTAAAAGTATCTGTGTTTAGTTTGTATTTTAATTTTGATATATCTTACTCTCAAAATATATCACCAAAAACTGAAAGTCACTAAATCGACTCCCATGGACTCTTGATATACGTATATATATATAAATATAAATATATATATATATATATATATTTATATATATATATATAAATATATATATATATATAAATATATATATATATATATATATATATAATATATATATATATATATATATATATATATATATATATATATATATATATATATATGGAACAAAATTAATTTTACCAAGTTTTGTATTTCACGCTTTATCCATTAATTGTGATAACGTATTCATATCTCGTTTGTATTTATTGTCCGAATCGAATTAAAATAGTAATTTGAATTGAAAACAACAAACTATTGCCCAACATCATAAATGAAAACATGGATGGAATTAAAAACATTGCTTTAAATAAAGCAACGCAGAGATAAAAGTATGTCGTTAGGACGGGACACCACAAGTGCGATCCTAATAATTTCCCCAAAAAGTGAAAACAGTATATGATACAGGGATTATTCAGTAAAAATAGCGAACATAAATCATAGTTTACTATTAAATCCAACTTTTCTCTTCCTGAAAACATGAAATTTACCCAGCTTATACACATCTATGTACCAATATTATATTAAGAACCGTTCCCTCTTGGTATATATTTTATTCTAATGTATCAACTTTTCCTCCTTTCCCACACACAGGCTTCGGCTCATGTGAGTTCTGTTTTTCAATAATTAGAAGTTATTAGATTATTTCATTATTACAATTTCAAGCATTCAACTCTATAGTCATTTTTATTATACACTAATCGATGAATGACTCGGACCAATGTGTTATGTATTTATGTATCTAACTATGCACAACAAAATGTTATCATAATAATATGATATTTATGTATCCATGTATCCGTGAAAAACATTATATAATAAAAAATGAAATAAAATGAAATGAACAGCATAAATGAGGTAAAACAGATGCATCGGCCGGGAATCGAACCCGGGCCGCCCGCGTGGCAGGCGAGCATTCTACCACTGAACCACCGATGCTACTGATTTTTGAGGGTCCGGAAAGTGTCAAGAATATAACTTTTTTAGTTGGACTTCCTAATCAGTTCTTATCAAGTTATCATATTTTACCAAGGTACACATGTGTTCAAGGGTCACGAATCGGCTAATCTGACCCTAAGGATTCTATTTCAAATTGTATATAATTTGAAAACTATGAAATGTGTTTTTGGTACTTTTTTGTAAGCCCTACACATACGTGATTGGAAGAGTTTTGAATTTTTCAAATTTTATTTTATATTGGGTTTTAACGACGCACTATACTGATGGCTACGATCTATTGGCGTCGGTGGATGATATATGAGATGATGGGAAGATGAGATGAAAGGTTATTTTATTAGGTGTTTCTGGATGGTGGGAAGGAGTCGGTCGTGGCCTGTTGTTAAGGAACCATCCCAGTATCAACCTGAACGACAGAGAGAAACCACGAAAAACCCCTGTCAGCATGGTCGACCATGGCGGGAATCCGGTCTCCCGAATGACGGTTCAGTGTATTAACCACTCGGCCACGCGTCTCGGTAGCAGTTTTTTTTAGTACATAATCATTCTAGCCTTATCATATCTCAAACTATTTTTTTTGTATTTTTGATCTTTTTCACAACAATTGACTCATTTTGCTCAAGTAATACCCAAGTAAAACGTATTCACAGTGAATAAATAATCTAGATTAGGAAGAAGTGAGTACAATATGGAAGGAAATGAGAACACAGGAGAATTCAATTGATACTGAAATAATTGATAGTACAAACGAAGATTAGAGAATACTGAAAACGAGAAACAACAATAGACAGTAACTGACGAAAACTAGTGTCGATAAACTTGATATGAGTCACTCACTGAAATAAATTATAATATATGATATTTAATATAAGATATAAATCAAAAGATATATCAGAATATAAAAAGTATAAGAAAGTCAGCCCTGAAGAATTCCATTTGAATATTACAGTATAACCAACAGAACTGCTATCTATCAACGCTTATATTTATTCTGTTTATCTCTCCAATTAGTATTGGTGTTGTTTTTTCAAATTATCAATAATTATATACATTTCATTTGAATTTGAAATCATTCAAATATTCAGTTACTTATAAGATTTCATTATATTTTTTCTAGGTTTTCATACTGATTATTAAATCCTGTTCACTTTCGGATTCGGGGGCCAAAAAAGGTTACGAATATAAAATATAATACTTATAAGGTGATAAATTAAAAAATATAAATTCTGAAAACTTCTAAGTATTATTATACGTATTATTATACCCACCAAAATCAAAAACTTGTAAAAACTAGGGAGCCAAACCCTTGTATTCAAACACTTTGGAATATAAAAGTAGTGATGTAAAAAGTGTTGGCAGAATCAACTCTTCAAGTGAGGGCAATTGCATATTTGTGGATAGAACATTATAACAATTGACTTAAGAGGCCTCTTTACATCTTGCCTACCGGCTTGATTGCAGACGTTCGGGGCCCAAGTTGGCAACGGAAAACCAATCATCGTATTGACTTACAGTTTTCTGTTAAATGATCACCAGTATTCAATACGTGCTCGTTCCAAGAGCTTAAGTTCGTTGTATTTCAACCCTTTAAAAATAATTGTCAAAAATCAACATGTTTCTACCTGTTTTTCATTGTATTTACGATTTTTCAGAGTAATTTACTAGAAAAATATGATTTTTAGTGAACGTAGAGGCACAGATATACTCATTGTTGTTTTATTGAAAAAAAAAAAAAATTAGACTGATTGGTCCTACCGTTTACCCACCATGTGTTGGGAGCTAAAGGCCTGTATTGACGCCTTTTGTCCTGTTTTGTTCGTTCCCTGCAGGTTTTACTAATGGGTTGTGAGATGTAAAGTAGCCTCTTGATAGCTTTTTGACACGATGGAATGAAATTGCCATGCACATTTCTTTCCATCAAGTCATCGTGTATTTTATATTTCTAGTTTTTCCCTTGTTTGAAGTTTGAATTGAAATTGATGACAGTTGTTTCATGAACTGTGACACCACAGAAACCACGTGGTTCAATTCTGTGGTTTCGAATCACGTGTATGAACCAGCTTGCTATCCACATGTGTTCATAAGCTATGACGGTTGCCTAGCTAAAAACCACATATATAAATGTCAATATTCCTAGAGGGAAAAGCAGCAATTAAATATATATATATATATATATATATATATATATATATATATATATATATATATATATATATACATATATACACATATATATATATATACATATATATATATATATATATATATATATATATATATATATATATATATTGAACAGCATTTCTTCATGTTCGCGATCCATTAACGATATGTATGAACATTTTGGTCAAATAAAACATTCGTCCTGTCATATAAATGTGTCGATTATTCTACTTGAATCTGAGTGGCTATTTAGCTCAGTTGGTCAGAGCTTTGAGTACAAACGAAGAGATCCTGGGTTCAAGTCACAGAATGGTCACATTTTTATGATTTGACAAAAATGTTCATATATATATATTAATTGGTATATATAAGAAAATGTTTGATAATTATATATTTCATGATTTATAATTTCATAATTATATATTATATAATATAATATTGGATTATATATGTTTATATCAGTTAGAAAAAATCAGTATTATCAAGAAATTCACTTTTCAGCTCTAGGATTTATACACTTGCATCCACTCGTTTCACGCTTTCAATATTTACTCAATGTCAATTTCAATAATTCTTAGCACGAGAACTTTTCTCTTTGGAGAATTCACATTTCCATAACTCTTATTCTCCGTATTTCATATATACAGAACAAATAAAATTGAAATTGGAAAAATCGAGTCAAGAATGAACATTTTGAAACATGTTTTTCGTAGTTTTATCCTATAAAATCGTTCATGCAACACTGTGTAACGAAGAAGAATCATTCGCATTTTTCACGAGAATGTTTCGGTATAAAAAACAGAATATCTGAATATAGACAATGCTCAAGTATTCCGCATTGCAGTACTATACACAGTTCGTACACTAAGACAATCAGTTTACTCAGTCGATAGAGAAGTTTGGCTACTTTATCTATTGGGTTGTTCAAGATGACTGGAGCAAATATCCTGTAACTAAACTGGGCAAAAAATAGTGAAAAGTTTCTCAATGGAAAGTGTTGTAAATAAATAGAGTTCTTCAAATTGGACTGAAATAAAATTATAATCGATTCATGTGGGAATGTATTAATATTTATTACTTCGTTACAATAATTATATTTGAAAGTTTCATCTAGAACGTACAAAATTGTCTATATATACCCACCAATTATTTATTTTAGAAAAAAAATCCAATCTGAAGTGGACGTCATAGATGTCAAAATTGGGGACATTCACATTGTTGCAATAAGTGGTCAACAAACCCCACCAAAGTCTGGAAAGTGGATATATTCTTCATTGTTGTATGTAACTAAGCTCTTTGAATTTGAGGAAGATAAAATTATAACGGTTATGTAGGAATTTATTGATATTCATTACCAAGTTGCAATCATAATAATATATATCAAAGTTTCATAATATGTAACGCACAAATATCTAGAATTTCGCAAAATATTTCTCGAGAGGAAATTTACGATTTCAAAATAGAAACTAATTATACTGAGGTCTTTAAAACGATGGTCACATAGTGTTGTAATAAGTGGTGAACTTTTTACACCAAAGTATGTTTTACAATCACAACTTGGGTATTAAGATGATTAAATAGATAATTAGATAGCGGTAATTAGATTGTTTGTACCCCAACTCTCCTAATTGCCATAGTAGCCATGTCATCTTCAAATTGCTGTAATGGAACAAAGTTATCTAAATTGTTAGAAACTAAAATGAGAGTTAGATAACTGATACCTAATAAAACAAACTTGTCGAATTGTTAAACTGGCAAACGCCAAGTAATAAATAAATTAAAACAAAGATATTTTGATGGAGCGTCGACCTCCGTCTGTAACAGTTCCTTCAAATATCGATATTACAATTTATTTATTCCCAGACGTTCCCAGTGGAATTGTTCAACAAGTAAGTTTCGTTTGATATTAATGACTTGATGATCTCATTCCTTTTATAAACTGATATCTGATGGAATTTCTCAATATTTATCAGTAATCAAAATATTTCCAACTTTCATCGATACCCAACTAATATCTATATCTCCATATCTTCTCTACATTAGAAAATGATTTCCCGAAATGAAATAGTATTCTATGATAAAGTTGGTCTGGTGTTTTCTCAGACTTAGGTTATAACTATGACTATCCACAACGTAACGGGATAAGCAACATGGCATAAGTCCTATCCTTTCAACATTAGACCGTTTTCTTCATGATGGAATCAGCGCTTTCGTGTACATTTCTGAGATTCGTAATTTCAAATCAAATCGTATACGTATTAGGCTTGTATTTCAATGTATAGTACAAAGTTGTATAATTACATTGTTTCTGATTTTTCTCGTAGATGATGAGTAATTATCCAGTTATCAAATGGTAAATATAGCAGTAGGGCTCTTGACTAGGGGACTAAATGCTTTTATAGACGTATTTTAAATTTAGATTGGCCAATTTAAATGAAATGTATCCCAATATTGTTTAATGCAGTTGGAAAGAGCTGGGTTCACAGATTGCATTACATCAATTACTTGTATAGATCAACATACAATAATACCAGCAAATTATCATACAATTTGTGATCATACAATTTGATATACGCATGGTGCGAAAGGAACCCGCCATGTTGCTTATCCCGTGACGTCATTGATAGTCATAGGATAATGACTGGATGTCTATGAGTATGGATATTCTATGAATAATATAATGTAACAAAATAAATCTGAAAAAGTGTACAAATTGTATATATTTTGCCGGAAAAAATACCAAAGTTCTCTACCATGCAAGATGTATCGACTCAACTCGACACACACCATGTAGTAATACCAAAGATACTAAAGTCTTTGGAGATACCAACACACTTCATCATGATCTAAACAAGGTGCTCCAACTCCCATTCCAAGATGCATTGAGGGTTGCGTTGGTTTGCCGCCGGGAGATGGGACACTAATTCGAAAAATCGTTCCATTTCCTGAGTACAATCCAGAGAAATATTGATCGCTGCTCTATCTAGTGTTGTTTTTTAGAAACGGCTGTCAGGCTGGCTAACTAGATGACAGCTGTTATTAGTTTAGCCGACGTCACTGAGTAAACTTAGTTCCTTTTATCACCACGGCACTTATCTACGCACAGGCTCTTTAAACGTGGACCGTGAATTGGAACATATTTTCAACATGGGAGGGACACCATCTCCAACGGTCAAACGCAACCCTCAATGCATCTTGTCCCACACTAATAACATGGACAGTATTTGTGGTTTATTGCGGTCAGTTCAGAGCCAAAGATCCCCATTGCCTGTCACGATTCAGCGGATTCTCTTGTGAACTAGATGTTGATCAGAGTAGCTATGGTATATACTCCGTTCACACCGAAAATATTAATTACGATCAACGACATAATCTCGATTACCGTGCAGTGTGAACGCCGCTCCATTAACGTTAACAGTGATTAACGTCTTAATCTCGCTCAGCGGACCATGTTAGCGCGTTAACGCCATTAGTTTATAATTACTGACAATTCCATGCGTGCATTTAATCGCAATTAGCTTGATCGAGATTACCTCTTCGGTGTGAACAAGGTATATTCATATAGGTATATATATTATAATTATACCTATATTATACCTATATTATATTATACCTTATATTCATAAGGTATACATGATTCAAGTAGCATTGTTGAACTCACAAAATCATTTCTGTGACAATCTCGTACAAAGGGGGAGGGGGGGGGGGTTATATACCCTAAAATTTTGTGACGTCATTGATGGACAGCCCCACACATCTTGCACTCGAAAGTCGATAAATCCATCCAACAGATTACTTCTTGATCGACCTGCTATCGAACTCTTCCGGATCCATGCAAGTGTAGAAACAGCCCTTGATGCAGCACTTCTGGGGGCCGGGACAATCCTTGTCTACCATGCAGTTGTGTTTCAACAATAGTAAGCACCAGACGCGCTGTAAGGTTGGCAGGATGTAGGCGTAATGCGAGGGACAAGTGCCTGGCTTCGGTTTGGGTACAGATGCTAAAACAAATGGTAATTAATTGAATTACATTCGAACCAATAAATTAAATATGAATAGGTTTATACAAGATGTTATCCCATGAGGAAGTCTGGCTGTAGTCCAAGTAATTGTCATTTTTTCTCTCAATATAATATATATATATATATATATATTGAAACTTTTAAACTTTCACGACTCATTTTATAATAATGATATATATTTAATAGGAAGATTAAAGTCGTGTATGAAATTGTGAAATATTTTTAAAAAAATATAAAAATATAAAAATATAAAAATAAAATATATAAATATAAAATATAAAATATGAAATATAAAAATATTTCACAATTTCATACACGACTTTAATCTTCCTATTAAATATATATCATTATTATATATATATATATATATATATATATATATATATATATATATATTCATTCATTCATTTCATTTCATTTTTAAATCATTTTATTCCTGTTTTGAACAATAAATACATACATTTTATATATATATATATATATATATATATATATATATATATATATATATATATATATATATATATATATATATATTCGAATAAGAACGATACCAAAATGATGAAATTCAATAACAAAACTATGGACTGTTTTTTCAAGTATATGAATAAATAAATATATATATATATATTTTATATATATATATATATATATTCATATATATATATATATTTTATATATATATATATATATATATATATATATATATATATATATATATATATATATATATATATATATATGTATGTTCATATATATATATTTTCATATATATTTATATTTATATATATATATATATATATATATATATATATATATATATATATATATATATATATATGATGAGATGGATATAATGATTGAAAAACACCACCTCGTCGGGGAATCGAACCCCGGACCTTTTGCTTGATACGCAACTGCTCATCTCATACTTACTTTGCCTCGTTATCTTTGTTATCTCGTTAGCTTTTTCCTATCAAGCAGTTGCGTATCAAGTAAAAGGTCCGGAGTTCGATTCCCCGACGAGGTGGTGTTACCGTGTTTTTCAGTGATAATAATATCCATCCTACGTTCCAACAGAAAGTCATGCACTCATATATATATATATATATATATATATATATATATATATATATATATATATATATATGTATATATATATATATATATATATATATATATATATATATATATATATATATATATATATATAATATATTCTTTGAAAATCATTCTATAGTTTTATTTTTGTATCGATCAAATACTAATGAAACGTTTGTCATTTACAGTCAGCGAATAATCGTGGTAAAAATATTCTCACTCTTGATTGCAACTTACATCGACTGCAATGAGATGCACTTCTGCACACCTGATACATGTTGTTAGTGCACTTGCACCGGCGGCATGCGTCTGTCACGTGCTCGCCCGGGGTGCACACGTCTGAACACAGAGAGCATGACGTCACAATATGCACCCACACAAGTGATGGCAAAGTTCGCAGAAGCAATTCACGGCATAATGGATGTCTCAAGCCGCAAAATGGGAAGGTCGTCTATTGACTGAATAATTGTGATGGCTTTGGAAATTGTAGAGTTTTTTAAGGTTTAAAGGGCATTATTAACCTTGACACTATATTTTAATTCTAAATTGATAATTGAAAAAAAAAATTGAATGCTATAAATTTTCTACATACAAAATGAATACACTGAAAAGTAAAATAAAATCCACAAAGTCTCCAAGGAAGACTTGACTGTGGGAGGAAAAAATAATAATAGTCTGTATATTATTTAGTTTCAGATTTTATATATTAATTTATGTAAGACGATTAAGGCCCGGTATTACCAAGTCCAGTTAGTCTTTATCTGACAGTTCAAACTTGTTATCACCATGGTTACCAATGCTATTTGTTTTCACCAACTCTCAGATAAATACTAACTGGCTTTGGTAATACTGGGCCTAAGAAAATATAAATATAATTGATGAATCGTGTGGCAAGTAAATATGAATTAAAAAAGGAAGAAATATGATTCATACAATGGACTATTATTCAAGATATAGTGACTCAGAATTAGATGTGAGAAATTACCATGACCTTGAGTAGGCTTGGCCAAAACCCAGAATATCACAACTGTTGGTGGGGTCGTTGAGCAACCAATAATCATTATCAACTTTCAATGTCATCTATTTTCTTTTACATTTTCACACAGGCATATATCTATCTTTCTATGTCTTTCTCTCTCTCTCTCTCTCTCTCTCTCTCTCTCTCTCTCTCTCCCTTTCTCTCTCTCTCTCTCCCCCTCTCTCTCTCTCTCTCTCTCTCTCTCTCTCTCTCTCTCTCTCTCTCTCTCTCTCTGTCTCTCTCTCTCTCACTTCTAACCAATCATACGCAGTGTTTATAATCTCAACATTTCAATAAACAAGTACCATGAAACTGAAACACAGCCCCTAGTTACAAGTGCAGGTTAATCCGACATAGGGATTACACTACATCCTACATAGACTACCCGCTTCACAACAGCATATAGGCTACCCGCGAAACAAGAGCATATATAGGCTACCCGCTCAACAACTAGATGATTTATCACCGGTCTGGAATGGATTAAATATACGTGACGTGCTTCAATATGGACACATATATACTTGTATTCAAGTGAGTTGGAGGTCGTCTACCAACATAACAGCCACACATATCACAGTTGTATTTGTATTTTGAGGAACAATGATTTTTAAAGTCGAGATTTTCAATGAGAAAGAAAACTACGACCGAGACGCGTGGCCGAGTGGTAACACACTGAACCGTCATTCGGGAGACCGGGGTTCGATTCCCGCCATGGTCGACCATCCTGACAGGGGTTTTTAGTGATTTCCCTCTGACTTTAGGGTTGATACTGGGATGGTTCCTTAACAACAGGCCACGACCGACTCCTTCCCACCATCCAAAACACATAATAAAATAACCTTTCATCTCATCATTCCATCATCTCATTCATCATCCACCGACGCCAATAGGTCGTAGCTATCAGTATGGTGCGTCGTTGAAACCCAATATAAAAAAAATAAAACTACACCTTTTAAAAGCGTTTAGGAGACATTGTAAGCCCTATACCGACTATGTCAAATGTGTACTATGGTTACTGTTTCTGACACATGATCACAATTTTCACAGTAGTTACATTAGATTTTTGTACACATGCACTAGGAAAACATACATTTATATATAAGCCGGTATATATATATATATATATATATATATATATATATATATATATATATATATGTATATACAAAAAACATATATATATTTATATATAAAAAAAAAATATATATATATATATATATATATTTATATATAAAAAAAAAATATATATATATATATATATATATATATATATATATATATATATATATATGAATAAAAATTTTATCTTCGATTCTATATATTTTTTTTCTAACATAGCGTTTCATTTTTTTTTTCCTTTTTTGTTTTAATAACATCAGAACTTATCACGAAATCATTGCTTATTGTTGTGAAAGCAAATGATGAAAGGTAGGATCGTTTGGACGGAGCACA
>OZ023337.1:29638126-29643126 GCA_964007535.1 Brachyptera risi
TGTTTTGAATAATATATATTCATTTCGTTTGAAACATGTTCTGGTTTGTAAATTAATTTATCAGAAACTTTATATGAATAGTGTAATTTATGCATACGATCCTGGTTTGTTGTGTGTTTTTTTTTTACGTTAATTTGTTTATCGTACTACACGGAATGAAAACGAGTACCTTTCCAAAATTATTGACACTCGTCTTTTCCTAGATCTTGTCACCATTGCGTATTGAACATGAGAGGCGAAAAAAAAATGAGAAAAATCACGCCTAAATCTGGAGGGAAAATATCCAAAATAGAATAGGGGCAATGACGAAAAATTGAAGAAATCGAGCAAAATTAAGAAAGAAAAGATGAAAATGGAGAGAATACTCATTGGATGAGCGTAAGCAGGGACTCAATTTGATCATACTCGAAAAAAATGTCTGTCGTGTCGTTCGCGCTACACATTCAAGCAAAATAATAACAGATTTTAATGAAATTCACATATGAGATTATCTAGCTTGATACTGTATAGTTTTAGGACGCAATCGGTTGAACCACTTCCGAGAAAGAACACTTGGAAATTTTGAAAAACCCTAATAGAATAACTCGAAGGGGAAAATTTGTGAAAAATATTTTCTTCAAATGAAACAGAATTTTCAAGGAGAACAGTAATTATATAAACGGTATTCCAAAGATTCACATTTATTTATATTGGTTTCAACGACGCATTATAATGATAACCGATATCTATTGACGTCGGATGAATGATTAATGAGTTGATGAGATGATGAGATGAAGGTTTCTTAGGTAATCGTAAGGATAGTGGAAAGGAAGCGGTCGTGGCCTATAGGAACATACCAGCATTAGTCTAGACTATACAGATGGAAACCACGAGAAAATCATGTAAAGATGGACTGTGGCGGGGATCGAACCAGGTCCGATATTTCCCTCACCTACCGGATCACATGAAACGAGCTCGTTAATTACTGCGCTGCACGTGCCGGTTAGAAAGTCAGAAAAAATCTCTATAGTATATAGGCCTAACTGAAAGAAGGAGAATTTGGAGAAAAATATTTTCTAGGAATAAATTGAAAAATCCAAAGAATTTAAGCACAAGAATTATACACGTTATAAAAGATTTACTGAATTGATTCAGCAATTTCCTAAGTGGGTTGAATTAAATCAGCTTACCGTCTTTACAGAAGCGTCTTTCCTTGTCGTCACATCTCACTTTACCATTGTCTGTGCATAAACACTTTGTACAGCCCTCAGTCCAGCGTTCTCCCGGCAGGCAAAGCCCATTCCAGGACGGGGCACCCCTACCTAAACAAAACAGGTAGCCAAATATAATATAGTTCTAACTTGAAAACAATTCAATCCTAAAGCTGGCCTTCTATGAACGCTATTTGCGTTTCGTTTTCGCAAGGCGGTGGAATTGAGGCGAGCTCAACAATCAGAAATCGCGTAACTCTCGTCACTGATTGGTCGTATTATCATCATAGCGGTTTAAAAAACCGCTTAGCAAATAACGCTTTCATGGCAATCCAGCTTAAAAATATAATAAAATAATTAATTTTCTGACCAGTGATCTAGTGTTAACCTTTATCCACAACGTAACTCATTTTTACTGTCAACGTAACATTTAAACGATCGTAGAGGCTTTCTGTTCGAACAGATTGTGATTAAAATCCTTCACACTATTCAGAGAAGTATCTTCCAAAATAATGCCGAATCATTTAATAAACATTCACAATATGTTACATATTATTTGTATGTTATAATATTATGTTTATATTATTGTTTATATATATGTTTATATGCACAATATGTTACATATTATTTGTATGTTTACTGTACGCGGTGAGGTAAAAATTGATGTAAAAAATATCGAGTGTTACTGTTACAGACACGCAATTGTGGTCTTTCCACCTTTATTTTTATAAAATTTGACTCATTGGCATTTTTGACAAAAATACTTTCTGAATCTTGGGTTATATTCGCTCATTTTGTAACCGACATTGTTAAAGTTTAATGTTCATTTTAATTAATATTCGTTTAATTTTCAACATTCGTGTGTTTATACTGCGAAAGACTTTTATCTACGGCGAAAAAAAAAATTATGGTCACAGACAGCGCAGTGCTGGTGTTGAAGACCATTAGTTTTAAATAATCAAAATGGGGTGGTAAGATCGCCCTTGCAAACGATCCTACCTTTCATCCATAGCCTTAATTGGGGAACAATGATTTTGTATCAAGTTTCGATGTTATTAAAAAAAAAAATGTTCATTCATATCTGTAAAATCCCTCTGGTGGGAACTTTTTGCCCTTTGGAGACTGGATGCATGGGGACTCCTTGAAATGACTAATCCCGGCTGCTCTAAATTCTGTTCCAATAGATATTTCCGAAAAGAATGAGCCATCTAGCGGCGATCGTTTGAACTAGAACAGGATATTATTACCCGAGTTCGAAAGTCCTATCATAGAGTAATGAAGTTTTCAAAAACTTCATTACTCTATGGTCCTATGCAGCCAATGCTATTTAACAAGTTTGATTCATATTATTGTGCGTTACAGTGAACGTATTAAGTTATAATATGATAGTAGTTTCAACATTTATATGTTTACTATATACTGAGAGATTTACACACTGTCAGAGTGAGTAAGATGAGAGATATTGGAAATTTTATGTCTCGGTGTTTTGCATTTAACCATGTGGATAAGCGGGCTGACTTTTTGAACAGTACTAAAACTCCCAGAATGCAATACCAGCGATCTCGGCTGCTAGGAGGTGTAACGCGCCTGCGCATTGAATAATGAAAATGGTCTATTGAATAACTGAAGAGGTTGAACAAAGAAGTAATTATTGAGGATAATTCTCAAGTTTTTAATAATTATTGCCAAAGTATTTCTACTTTCATCCAGAAGTCTTCAAAATCTATTAAAAATCGAGATATCAAAAACACCTTAATGAAATAACTTCTGAATATTGAAGAAATCACCCTTTTATTCAGGATTTCATAACTTTACGAAGAAATTTAATCTACTTTATATAATACTAAACATCATTTGCCTAATTCGTTGAGATACTTATAATCTCCATTATGATAATTATCACTGAGACGAGTGACCGAGTGGTAATACACTAAACCGTCATTCAGGAGACCGGGGTTCGATTCCCGTCGTAGTCGACCATTCTGACAGGGGTTTTTCGTGGTTGACCTCTGTCGTTCAGGACAATACTGGGATGGTTCCTTGACAACAGGCCATGACCAACTCCTTCTCACCATCCAAAAACACATAATAAAATAACCTTTCATCTCATCATCCCATCATCTCATATATCATTTACCGACGCCAATAGATCGTAGCAATCAGTACAGTGCGTCGTTAAACCCAATATAAATAATAAAATATAATAATTATCACTAATTCTTGTAATATCATGAACAAAAACAATATTTTTGTGTAGTCTAAGCTCTATCTCGTCTCCATCTCTCTCTATCTCTCTCTATTTCCTTCTCTATCTCCTCTCAATCTCTTTTACATACACTTTCCCACGATTCCTCCCTGCGAGGTGTAAGTTGAATGTAGATTGTTTAGAATGTAGACACCTGAGATAAGTTTAGAATGATAATTGATGAGCGTAGCGAAGTCTCCATCCCACTCTTATAGGGCTTTGTCTGTGTGTTTTTTTTTTTTTTTTTTTTTTTTTGTTTGTAAGCACTCCACAGGTCGCAAGGGTTGACTGATCAACATGAAACTTTTTTTGTACACGCAAACTCATCCAACTTAGAACTGTATAGTTTTTGGGATGAATCGGTCGGACCGATTTTGAGAATCATCATCTCAAAGTTTCTAAAAACCCCATAAGATTTGGCTGGGCAGAAAATGTTGAAAAATAAAATCTCTCCAAATGGAATGAAATTCTCTCTAAATGTGTATACATGGATTTTACACATTATTACGATCTTTTAAGCAATTCTGATCAGTCGTTTTGAAGAAAAAAAATAAAATGTCTGATAATATTCATAAAATATATCATAAAAATTGTGACAGAATTAAGTTGTCGAGATTCACTGCTTTCTAGATTCAAGAGTTGACCAACAATGAAGTATTTTTTATATGCGTCAAGGTGTGTAGAACACCAGAGTCAATGAAGTGGCAAGAGTAAAACTACTTTAACGACTTTAATAGCTTATTCAGATATCAAGGTGTGTAGAATACCAGAGTCGATAAAGTAGCAAGGGTAGAACTACTTTAAGGACTTTTATACCTTATTGAGATATCTCGCTCATCTTACAACGCATATTTCGCGTTTGACTAGTAACTTATACTTGGTTGATAACAGATACGCAAACACATCTCAACGCTTTGATATCAGCTGTCCAGGAACTTGGTTCAGGATAATAGGCCTACATGATGAACTGAAATGAACTGTAATTAACTTTTCATTGAAATGAAACTTCAAATTCATCTTAGTTTTTGAAAATACTTTAGCGATTGGCTTCTGATTTTAATGCATTCTAAATAAATCAAAAATGTATTTGCTTTATAATTATCCCAATTATATATATATATATATATATATATATATATATATATATATATATATATATATATATATATATATATATATATATATATATATATATATATATATATATATATATATACTATCGGTTTGGTCGCTTATCCACCAACAATCACTTGGTAAAACCGGACCTAATGTAGATGGAAATGTCAAAAAAAAATTAAAACAATAATAACATATTACCTCACAAAGTTAATAGCTACGCGTGTCTATGCAGTGACTATTAATTATTAAAGGCATACTAAAATATATAATTCTTCCTAGTCACGTGACGCTCCACGTGACATTACGTCATTGTTGACATTACATATGTGGGCCCACACTCGCGGCCACGCAATACTTTAAAATAGTCCCAATACCTTGATAAACTTGAGCAACATATGTTCCTAAAATGATCAATATATTCAGGCAACCAATTCTATAATGCCCTT
>OZ023337.1:29645626-29650626 GCA_964007535.1 Brachyptera risi
TGAGTTTATTATGATTTTTTTTCAGATTTGTTAACGTGCGTATACATTTCATTTTGATAACCAAATTGCTTCATAATGCATATAAGAGTAAATACTTCAGATCTCAAAAGTTTCAAACTATAGGATCAGAAGTTATGCATTTATTCAATGTTTTATTTGAAACAGATACATTCAATTTGGTTCGGAAATATTTTATAAAACAAATACAAAAGTTTATTCAACGCTGAATATGTATATTGGTACAGATAACAAACATTTTAATGCCGATGTTGGATTTAAAGTTCATCGACATTTTGTTTCAAACTGAAACTTACTAAATTGCTTGTTTTAATTAAAAAGTGACAGGTTCATTAAACACTTAATGTACTCTGATATGTTATGAACTGAATGTAATCAGGTTGAATACAATCACTGATTGTCACGTGACCTGAGTAATGAATACAAAATTGTCTGAAACTATATAGTCGAGGTACACTCGCATAACCACGAAAGAAGAAAATCGTCTATCAACATAATAAAAACAAATATCATCCACCGACTAATTTGATTAGCTCTTTCATTATTATATTTGGCTTAACGACGCACTGTACTGATGACTACGATCTATTGGCGTCGGGGAATGATATATGAGATGATGGGATGATGAGATGAAAGGTTATTTTATTAGGTGTTTTTGGATAGTGGGGAGGAGTCGGTCGTGGCCTGTTGTTAAGGAACCATCTCAGTATTGACCTGAACGACAGAGGAAAACAACGAAAAACCCCTGCCAGGATGGTCGATAGCGGGAATCGAACCCCGGTCTCTTGAATGACGGTTCACTTGTAATTTTAGGGAATAGGTATCATGCATGCATTATGAATTACATTTTAATCCACACAAAAGTGAATGGAGGGTTATTTTCAACTGATTCAATACTACGACTAAAGCTAAAAAATACAAATAAAAATGGACTAAAAATGACATTGAAAATAAGTAAATTTTTCGCAACCTGTAAATCTGATTAAAACACCTGCTGTTGAGAAGCTCTATCTTTATTGATAACGACTGTTTTGGCCCATAAGATTGGTAGCCGCTATTAATTGGACCATGGGCCTATATTATCACATGCGGTCGTTGTTGTTATTGTTCTTGAGCGCAACCTAAACTAACCTAAATAAACCAATCTAACTGACTTAATTGACTCAAACTAATCCAGACTAACATAACCAAATAAATATCATGAACTAATTTAATCCAAACTTGAACCAATCTAAAACCACGAGTGATGAAATGACCGCTGTCGGTGTCCCCCCCCCCCCACACACAAAAGAAATAACAAAAATCTAAAACCTAGTTCCGGTCCGATGAAAACCCATCTTGCATAAGATTAGGCTGCTCATCCTGTCTTATGACGTATTGTCACTCAAGATGCGATTGTATGCAAAACCGAGCTATGTCCATGTTGAAATAAGCCATTCCTTTGATAATTTTGTGAGGAATTAACTTCTATTGTAAATTAAAAAAGCAAAAGACCCATTGAAATCTAGTTGTTGTTTGCCAAATGAAATAATGAAAATATATTCATGTATAGGCCTACTTTGCTCATCGTGATTTTCAGATCAAGCTTCAGAATACAAAAATCAAATACTCAAAATTTCATTGAAATTATGTAAAATTGCAAAAGTTTCCAACACATTCAATCGGTTGACGAACTTCTTCATTCACTCATACTCATTTCCACGGAAGAAAATAGGTCGTCTACTAGTAAATAGTCGTACATTTTTTCAGAATTACTCACAAATCGCTGCATTCTTGAAGATTTAACTTTTTTTTTAAAATGCAGATCTGTTTCTTTTCATAAGCTTCATTCTGATTAATCATAATACAGTGAAAATACCACAACTATATTAAGACTCCATATTACCAATAATAAAAATGTGTTAATTAAGCCAATTTATTAATTAAGGTACACACATACCATTGGTAACCAAGGGTAATAACAAGCTAATCCACTAATCATAGCTTAATCAACAAATTTATTATTCGTAAAACGGGACCTAAAAGAATACTATGATATCCCATTTAGAGACTGATGGTACATTTTAAAAAATGTTGTGTTTCTTTGTTTTCTTTCTTTTTTCGTGTTTTTTGTTGTTGTTGTGCCTCATTATGAAACAGCATAATACCGTGAAAATACCACAGCTATATTAAGAATACGGTAATATTTATGTTTGTTAATATGGTAGACAACCCTCTCATTTCGTGACTAACAGTATATTCATATACCATCCTCACATTCGGTTGATTATTGACCAATCAACTTCACATATAGGGCTGTCCATAATAAATGATGCCACACAATTTTAGGGTATATCGACCCCCCCTCCCTCTTGTCAGAGTTGGTCACAGAGATGATGACCCCCCCTCCCTAATGATGTCACAATCCAGTCAATATTCCCCCCCCCCCCCCATGAAATTATCCATGCAAATTTAGAAAAACTGGGATTGGGACATTGAAAAAAAGGTTCTGGATTTTTTAGTAATTTTGCATTAACTCTGCATTAAAATTTAATTTCATGAAAATTATATGGCGCCAACTTATTTTCCTGAAAATTGAAAGAAACAAATGATATGTAGTGTAAATGTGGATGTTACGTTAGTGTATATCCCCCCCCTCACACATTGTCACATGGTTGATGACCCCCCCTCCCCCCCGAAATGCGGACGTCATTTATGGACAGCCCCTATCGCAATACAATTATGAAACTAATATGATCGATTTCCTATCAAATACGTGACCCGCGTTGACCTCGTATGGGTGTTAAAACGTCACCAGGTCATAGGTCAGAACGAAGTCATATTAATTACAGCTGATAATGTGATACTATATGGAAAAAGAGATGGGATTAATGATTGATTTTCTGGTATCGTTCACACGTCAATATTATATTATTATGAGCGAGTTTTAATTTATTTTCTGGTATATACATGTTATACGAATACAATGAGAAATAAAATGGTGTCGTTGAAAATGCACGTCTGTTTTTACAACTAACTTCATAAAACCAAGTTGATATGATGATTATAGTGACAATTTAGGTTGAAAGTTTATAGTTAGAAAACTATATCGCGTGAAACTTACATTTGTATGTATTTATTTTATATTTGGTTTAGGCCCAGTATCACCAAGTCTAGTTAACCTTTATCTGACAGTTCAAACTTGTTATCACCATGGTTACCTGTGGTATTTGTTTTCACCAACTCTCAGATAAATATACTAACTGGACTTGGTAATACTGGACCTTAACGACGCACTGTACTGATGGCTACGATCTATTGGCGTTGGTGAATGGTATATGAGATGATGGGATGATGAGATAAAAAGTTTTTTTAATTTTTTTCATTCATTTTTGGATAGTGGGAAGGAGTCGATCTTGGCCTGTTGTTTAGGAACCATCCCAGTATTGACCTGAACGACAGAGGGAAACCACGAAAAACTCCTGTCAGGATGGTCGACCATGACGGGTATCGAACCCTTGTCTCCTGAATGACGGTTCAGTGTATTAACCACTCGGCCACTCGTCTCAGTGTGAAAGTTGAACTAAATAAAAAATAAAAAGAACAAATATAATTCACTTCAGTAGAAATTAAATTCAACTAATGAAAGTTGCAGCAATCAAATATGCATCCTGGTATTTCATTACTGAGACGAGTGGTAGAGTGGCTAGCACACTAAACCGTCATTCAGAAGACCGGGGTTTGATTCCTGTCTTGGTAGACTATCCTTACAGGGCCCGGATTCACAAAGAGTCCCATCTTTAGGACGTCTTAATTTAGGACCATTTCACTGAGTTAGGACCAATATTGGTCTCAAGTTGAGACAATTTTACTGAGTTAGAACCTATTGGTCCTAACTTAAGATGTCCTAAAGATAGGACTCTTCGTGAATCCGAGCCCAGGAGTTTTTTCGCATGGCTTCCCTCTGTCGTCCAGGTCAATACTGGGGTGGTTCTTCAACAACAGGCCACGACCGACTCCTTCCCACTATCCAAAAACACCTAATAAAATAATCTTAATTTCATCCCACCGTCCCACCATTTCATGTATCATTCACCGACGCCAATAGATAGTAGTCATCAGTACAGTGCGTCGTTAAACACAATATAAAAAAGTCATCTCATTAGAAAACTGAGGTTGAGATGAGACTGAAAATGGTCTTATGATGGTTGTGACCTGCAGTGTATCCAAAATTTTGATTCTGGCTTTGAGTTAATTTCTTGTATTATTTGTATTGGATCCACGAGTAATCTGATATATACCTATGCAAGAATTAAATGATGAGAAACATTCAAAAATAATATTTGAATAATGAAAGAAGAATGAAAAAATGAATAAAAACCGTAATTGAACTTGCGGGGGTCTCATGCAAGATCTCCCCTCCTCCCAAATAAAATTAGAAAAAAATGAAAATGTGATATTTTTGAATTTTTCGTTGCTTCTTTCTCCATGGTTTTCATTAGGGCGACGTTTTTTTAAACGTGGGCAGTCTATGCCACACTGGAGCGTAGCGAAGATTCCATTTCACATGCCCCCCAAAAATGGGCTTGGTTTTTATGTTTTTTTTTTTTTGTAATTTTGTGCGCGGCATACAGGGAAAAAATAACTATATCAATTTGAAACTTTTTATACATATTTTTGTTATACCAGAACAGGCTGAGATTGTTTTTCAGACAAATCGGTCGGAAGGTTTTTCCGGAAAATAATCGGAAAGTTTGAAAAATCCCCGTAAGAATAACCCGGAGGACAAATACTTGAAAAACAAGAATTTCTCAAAAGCTCTCAAATTCTCACCGAATATAAACAATACTATCATACACCTTTTCAGAGCTTTTTGCAACAATCGGATGAGAAATAACAAAGAAAACGCAATAAAAGTGTCCATTTTATTGAGTATTTGGATCAATTAGTTTTGCAAAGTGTATACGCGACAGGTTGCAGTATTGACAAGGTTGTATATGTGG
>OZ023337.1:29653881-29676381 GCA_964007535.1 Brachyptera risi
TATATATATATATATATATATATATATATATATATATATATATGTATATATATATATATATATATATATATATATATATATATATATATATATATATATATATATACATATATATATATATATATATATATATATATATATATGTATATATATATATATATATATATATATATATATATATATATATATATATATATATATATATATATACATATATATATATATATATATATATATATATATATATATATATATATATAT
Organism: Brachyptera risi; assembly: GCA_964007535.1. Taxonomy (NCBI): domain Eukaryota; kingdom Metazoa; phylum Arthropoda; class Insecta; order Plecoptera; family Taeniopterygidae; genus Brachyptera; species Brachyptera risi. Next base: position 29,654,143 of record OZ023337.1, read on the forward strand.
ATTATATATATATATATATATATATATATATATATATATATATTATATATATATATATATATATATATATTTATATATATATATGAATATATATATATATATATATATATATATATATATATATATATATATATATATATATATATATATATATATATATATATATATATATATATATATATATATATATATATATATTATTAATGGTAAAGTTTTCGGACACACTTGTGTTATCTATGTACCGGTAATACATTTTATTCTTCTATATAAGAATAAAATGTATTACATAGATAACACAAGTGTGTCCGAAAACTTTACTATTAATAATTTAATACCTTGTGAAAGCTTACACAAATACATATATATATATATATATATATATATATATATATATATATATATATATATATATATATATATATATACACCACTGTATATCGGCGAATTTTGGATTAATTTTTCAATTGATAATTTTTATTTTATTGATAATTGATAATATATATATATATATTACATTTATATTTATATTTATATATATATATATATATTTATATATATTGATATATTGATAATTGATAATGGATAATTTTGGATCTTATTCTTCTATAGAAGAATAAAATGTATTACATAGATAACACAAGTGTGTCCGAAAACTTTACTATTAATAATTTAATACCTTGTGAAAGCTTACACAAACACATATATATATATATATATATATATATATATATATATATATATACACCACTGTATATTGGCGAATTTTGGATTAATCACTCACCGAATATCGTGTGAAACTCGTTGTTCTTGTTGGCGTTGCATTTGGTGACGCCGACCCAAACGTCGGCGTTGATGTACTTCTTGAACAGCTGATCCTGTTCGTCCCGAGAGTTCAGGATGTGAAGATATGCCCCTTCAGACTTGCATATCTCCCTGGCAACGGGCCAGGTTTTCACCTCTCTGTGAAACTTGTAGTAGGAGTGACCGGGGATAAGCTCGTAACCCTCCCTGCCGACAAAACATCACACTTCATCGAGTCGAGTCGCTATGGCAACAGACGATATCAATAACAATGTCACGGGCTCTTTGTATGAATGCATGAATTGTGGGGGCTCTGAAGAGCGAATACGGGAATAGCGATACCACTAAGAGTGATGAAGGGCTCGACTTGTAGGAATGCAGTAGACAATCGCTGCTTTTCTGGGGAATTGGTTAGAGCTCAAAGCAGCTTTTGTTAGGGGTTCTGGGTTAGGTTATGATCGTGTCGTCGATTAGGCCATTATCTGACTTAGTAAACATGCCAAGCCACGTTTATTCTTGGTAGCATCTTTAGCATCATTTTTTGGTAGCATTCCAGTATTCGCTCTTCAGGCGCCCCTGAATTGTGTTGTTTTACGGTGCTTCAGCGACGAGGTTATTCGCGCCGATGTCTCTTGGGCAACACAATCTGTCGTATCTCGTAGTCATTCCACGATGTACAGTGATGCCAAAGAAGTGTGTAGTGAATATAAAGAAGGTGCTCCAACTCGGGAAGTGAAATATTTCTGGGGTCAGTTCCCGAGTCCAGGGTCCCGATTGCCTGTAGCGCAACTTCGCTTTTATACATAACTATATAAAACAACAATGCTCAAAAATACTATACAAGGCTCAGTAGAATTATTATGTCAGCAGTTGCATCTGTATTTTATGAAAATTATAGATTTTATAAGTTCAACAATGCCACCAGTACCGTAGCCACTCTTATCTACATCTAGTTGACAAGAGGATCAGCTAAATTGCGACAGGCAATCGGGACCTTTGGGCTTTGACTCTGAACTGACCGCAAGAAATCACAAATCCCTTCCATTTCTTTAGTTTGGGAGTTGGGTCACGTTCTTCATATTAGGATAAAATAGGTTGGTATCACTACATCGTGGTCTTTCCATGAGGAAAGGTTATTGTTGAATAATTTCAGAACTGTGTCGTAAAGAAGTTATACTGTTCATTAAGAGTGACAACTTTGAATACTGAATTCCAGATTGTTGGTTCAAGAAGATTTAATGTCATTACATTTTTTGTATACATTATTTTTTAATGTAGGCCTATAGTTTCACTGTATGTGTTATGAACTTGAATAGAAAGGTGGGCTATGATGGCCAGTGCATCCTCAACCATCAACCCTAATCCGGCTACCAGTCCAGGTAGTTCGGTTTACCTGTCACGTATCTCTCATTGTACAGAACTTGGAGATTTTTATTGGCAGAATCTCGTGTTTTACAGTGACATCAACATGGAAGTTTGGAGTTTACAAGCTTCCATGATTGCTTTCATCTCAGCACTATGGTTGAAGGTGGTTGAGAATAGACCAATCACATTTCACATCACAAACATTATGAAACCTATCTCGCGTTACTGCGTTAGTGTAAAAGATACGCTCATAGAGACCTGTTATTTCTGACGTACGTCAATTTTAACGGATCCGTCAATACGTCAAACTGTTGGTAGCGTACATAAAATCACGTCATCTGGTAAACCATTCGTCACGCAGCCGTTGGTACTTCTGCATTTTGGTTGGTATTTCTGCCTGTTTTTCAAGTGTCAAAAGTAGTTGAAATGTAGTAAAAATTTAAAATTCCATCATTCTGGTGGAACCTGCACGTTTCTGAATGAAGTTGGCGGCAAAAACGCCTAAACCACTGTCGATAGATCAATATAGTATGAGCAATTTGAACATCAAACAGGCAGTGAAATCGCCAACGTCACGTCCGTCAAATTTTCGGACGTAAAAAGTTCAATTTCAACCAACTCTCAAGGTCGCAACGGACGTCAAGTTTCTGATTGGTGGAAGTGACTAAACGGACCGTCCAAAACGTTTTGACGTGTCTGTATGAACGTACCTTTAGTGTTATGCGGTAGTGTTATTGTTGCATTCTGCATGGACCTCAAGGGTCGGGCTGTTTAGAGGACGTCACTGAGCTGTACTCACGGTTTGGCTCTCGTCGCAGCAAACTCACAGATCGCGAATCGTTGCACAGCACAGTCAGTGTCCACAAAACCATCAGCACTGAAGCCTCCGCAGTTATACGCCACGTCCCCTAGAGGATAGCCGGCCGCCCATTGGCTGGGCTCCACAACCTCATCTGTAGGCAAGACAAAGCCTCAAGCCTCTCCGTAGATTGCCTCATCTCCAGGGATGAATCCCTGTACAAGATGAACCCAGTCCAGCTTGAGCCCAAGATTCAAGGAGGCTGTGAACCAGCTGATAGTATCGGATGAAACTGCTTTTCTGCTTCCATTCTTTATAAGAGGTTCATTCTTTACTATATCTCTAGAACCGGAATGAAACCTACAGGAATGTACCTCCCGAGGGAGCAGCCCCGTCCTATTTAAAGACGTTCATCAATACACTTTCAGCATAGGTTTCTGTTGACCCAGGTTTATCCAGATTCAGGAATACGCCCCCTGGACCCTCACCTGATGAATAACGTGCTAGGACCAGCTTTTGTTCCGAGAGACCGGAAGTACAGCTGATGTTTGATAACTACTTTGGCAACATGTATTGAAATACATTTTGTCAGCAAAGATATCTAGCCCTGCTTATGAGGTGGACTACATACTATGATAATTCATTGCATTGTGAGAGACCTGGAATAATTTATTCTATTCATCAATATTCCTATTCATTACTACTCTGCGACATTTCATTCACTAACTCAGTTGTAGTTATCATAGTATAGCTACCCCTTCTTGTGAACACGATCCAATCAGCGTTCTCGTCTCTTGGAGCTAGCTAGCACTGGCACGTTATTTCAAGTGGTTTAAGGGGAAGGGTGAATACGCATCACGCATACGATCTTTGTCCCTTCTTGTTTGTATCACCCCTCAGTTCGAAAGTAAATAATTCAAGGATAATCTAGTTTGTTTGGTTACCTGCGTGGCCAAGTTAGTCAAGGCTCTGCCTTGGGAGCCACGTCAAGTATGAGATGTGGGATTCTGTCAATAACCTATAGGCTTCTGTCACGTAACAAACGACAAACAATCGTTACTATAGCAATACAGCGAACTGGTGAACTACCAAACATTCTGATTGGTCAATTCCAACTGGTGCACATTGTTGTCTGTCTCTTTCAACAATGGGTGACGTCAGTTGAGAATACCCTATGGCTGTTGTTGGGGCTCTTTATCTACCTGTGACCGTGTAATATTTCCCTTCTGCGCTCCTGTCGTCGAAACCAATGTGGACATAAGTGGTGAGTCCGGCCTGAGCCATCATCGTGGTGAGGGCTTCTTTCTCGGCTTGAGAATCGATCACTGCCAGATGCCCGGCCACCCTGTTGCAGAACTGAGAACAAGTGTCGAGTCACTATAACATGTTGCTCGTGATAATCACACTCAGTCAATCACCGCTAGATGCCCGGCCACCCTGTTGCAGAACTGAGAACAAGTGTCGAGTCACTATAACATGTTGCTCGTGATAATCACACTCAGTCAATCACCGCTAGATGCCCGGCCACCCTGTTGCAGAACTGAGAACAAGTGTCGGGTCACTATAACATGTTGCTCGTGATAATCACACTCAGTCAATCACCGCTAGATGCCCGGCCACCCTGTTGCAGAACTGAGAACAAGTGTCGGGTCACTATAACATGTTGCTCGTGATAATCACACTCAGTCAATCACCGCTAGATGCCCGGCCACCCTGTTGCAGAACTGAGAACAAGTGTCGGGTCACTATAACATCTTGCTCGTGATAATCACACTCAGTCAATCACCGCTAGATGCCCGGCCACCCTGTTGCAGAACTGAGAACAAGTGTCGGGTCACTATAACATGTTGCTCGTGATAATCACACTCAGTCAATCACCGCTAGATGCCCGGCCACCCTGTTGCAGAACTGAGAACAAGTGTCGGGTCACTAAAACATGTTGCTCGTGATAATCACACTCAGTCAATCACCGCTAGATGCCCGGCCACCCTGTTGCAGAACTGAGAACAAGTGTCGGGTCACTATAACATGTTGCTCGTGATAATCACACTCAGTCAATCACCGCTAGATGCCCGGCCACCCTGTTGCAGAACTGAGAACAAGTGTCGGGTCACTAAAACATATTGCTCATGATAATCACACTTAGTTGGAGAATCTGCCAGATTCTGTTCATTGGTGGAATCAAATGAGTAACGCTATATGAATACTTGAGAAACAACATATATGCGTTGTAAGATGAGTGAGCTGTATCATGGTTCATCGCTGGCACACTCAGGGATTGAACCTCAGACCATACCAGAGGGCTTGTTTCAGGAAGGGTTTGTTTCATGGAACAATAAGCCATTCAAACTTACATTAGTTCATCTATAATATGAATTTCAACTTGGATCATATTATGATGTTAAAAGATGATGATAATATAGCTGCTTCACAAGATGTGGTCCCACACTCAATTTGAGAGATATTTGATTGGATGTCATTATTTGTGACGTCATTGGGGCCAACAACCGGAAGTAGTCAATAAGCTGATGACAATTGACGACTCGCAGTCTCCGCCTTCTTGACGCCACAAATCATACCGTCCAATCAACAGAGCTGTTAGAACTGCAGTGAAATTCAAATATCCAATAGGGGTATCTTAATTCAAATGACCACAAATGATATAGATCCAACTGGCCGACTGGTGAAGCCACGCCTATTTCGAGTCGTCAACTTACTTGGTAAGCTTCCGTCCAGTTCATCGGGACTGAGCTCAACAAGTATTCCCCAACACCCGGGAACACCTCCTTGACTCCCACATCCTTGTCCTGGAGCGTCGAGCCGGTGGTGCTCAGGATCGCCGCCGACAGGAGCAGCGCTAGTGGTAACAGCGTCATGGCAAGCTTGTGACGTGGCGTGGTGTTATCTAGAGGGCAGTGAATCGTGATGTGTGAGGCGTAACAATGGTGTTCATTGAGAGATCTATATACTAGAACAAATAAGTATATTCACGATGTGTGACACCAACCTATTTTATCATAATATAAAAAAGGTGCTCCAACTCACATACTGATAACATGGAAGGCATTTGTGGTTTCTTGCGGTCAGTTCAGAGCCAAAGGTCCCGATTACCCGTCCCGATTTAGCGGATCTAGATGTGAACTAGATGTAGATAAAAGTGGCTACGGTACCGGTGGCATTGTTGAACTCACAGAATCTATCATTTTCGTAAAAAACAAATGCTACAATCTTAACATTAAAATTCTACTGTGCCGTGTATAGCATTGTTGAGCATTGTTGTTTTATATAGTTCTATATAAAAGTGATAGTTGCGCTACAGGCAATCGAGACCCTGGACTCGGGAACTGACCCCAGAAATATTTCACTTTCAAGACCCTAGTTGGGTCACCTTCTTTAACTTATGATGAAATAGGTTGTTATCACTTCATCGTGGTATAGTAATAGTCAAGGTCTCTTGGACTACACTGCCTCCATCAAATTTCGTAGCCCACCTAGGAGTCTGTGCTAGCAACAGTGGAGATACACAGAGACAGAACATGTTGCCATGACAGGTAGCTCTTCTGGTCAGCACTAACGTAAGAAGTATCAAGATGAAGGTCAAGCACTTACCTCTCACTTAGAGCTCTTCTGTCGCCTACTTATGTGTTATGGCTTGATGCGTGGCTATATATACCCTGGTCAATACAGGATCGCCACCATCAATCACACTGGGCAATCATGTCAGTCGTTCTTATCTTGCCCAGAGCATGAAGATATTGGACCTCCTTGGCATATTAACATGAGATTAGGTAATCAGTGCCACCTTTAGTGTATTATGCACTCGAATATTAGGATTATTATCTCAAGTACCGAGATGAAGTGGTCGGTTCAGAGAAGTTTAGGGCAAATGTACACTAGAATCAGTAACTCTTATATGATATGGGACCGATTCACTCAAAATCCCTGATAACAGCAGGATCAAATTGAAACTGAATAATAATAATTTAAAAAATTTATTTTAAAAAAATTATTTCATCAAATTTTGATCAAAACCTCAATTAAATATTGAATCACAAAAACGCCTACCGAACCTCATTTTTGTTTCCACTTGTTTTATTTATTTTTATTATCATTCCAAACAGTTGGTGTCATTTGATTTTGTGTTGTTTTTGATAAATGTTAAAAATTGAATGTTTTACTAATTTTTGAAATGGCACAAAATTAAACATCCAAATTTTCGTTAATTAAAAATGTTCATCATGTTCCAATTAATTAACGACACAAGGTAATTATGAAATCATTCATAGTTCAATGTAACAATCGAATGGGAATACAAAAAAAAAGTAGAACGTGCCAAGTCATACCATCAAATGGTAGTGGGAATTCGAATCAACAAAAGTGTAGGAAAAAATGTTACAGAGTTATTTACGTGCAACGTTTTGTGAGTTCTAGTTAGGTAAATGCAAGAGAATTCGCACTCGGTAGCACACCGACATGTATGCAAACATGTTTCATATGAATAATTATGGTACTTAATTATGTAATTGCTAAAATGCTAAAAATAAATTTAAAATATCCCTTAAACAATAATTTCTAGTCGAGCAGTCATTCTACTCCAATGAAGATTATTTTGAAGTGTGTAAACTTTATCAGTAGGCCTAAGAGCAGTAACCGGTAACGATTGTTTTCATGTGTAACACATGATGATGTGTATATAATATATTGATGTGTAATATGGTTTGTTTTGTATCCATACCGATAACAAATTTTGTATATTTATTCTAATTATGTTGTTTTGATGTTTTAATTATCATGACGGTCTATATGAAACACATTTCAACCACTGTTGTACGACATTGGAAATATATGTATGTCCAATTTGAACAAATATTAAATACATAAATAGATGAATTGAAACTACTAGGCAAACGCGTTATGTGTTTCCGCGTTGATGGATGAGCTGGAACATATCAACTTATCTTTGGATTGGTTATTATATCTATATATACACCTTGAGATCCAAACCATTACATCACTGCCATCTTATTTTTCATTAATAATTTATATGATAATAAAGAAGGCTTTGTTTTAATCGTTCACGATCAAGTGGTGACACTTGTTGCTTTGATTTAATAGGTATCTTAATAGCTTTGAATAATTAACACAAATAACATTATATATTTTTTTACATCGAAACGGCTTATTCGATTTGAGTGATAGTTCGGAATAATGTGTATCATTATCAGATTGAAATTCCCTGAGAATTTGAATCCTCTCAGATAAAATATTTTTCACGAATGTTTTCCTCTGGGTTTTTCTAATGGGATTTTTGAAAACTTTGGAATGAGTTTTCTCAGAAGTGGTTCAACCGATCACACCTCAAAACTATACAGCATCAAGTCAGATAGGGTTTCATGTGTGTGCCAAGTTTCAACTGATTTTGAATTTTCGTCTGACCTGTGGAGCGCGAACAAAAAAACAAAAAAACAAAAAAAAAAACAGGCACTTTTTTTTCGGTATAGTGTAATTGAGTCTTCGCTTCGCTCATCCAATGAACAAAGTAACGAGTTGAAAAAAAAATGAAAAAGAAAAATGACATTTTTTTTCAGTGTACCACATTCACTTTAATAGCTTCCACCACTTCGGGCGATGTCACTTGCAGTAATTAACGAGGTGATGCGTTGGAATTGGGCAATCCTCACAATCTTCAATTCAGTCCATTTCAATTAGGAGCAATACATACAAATAGGCCCTGGATATCAATTCATGGATATGACTGAGAGATTACATATAATTAAGGAGACATTGACAGCTATTTTCTCATAATTTCGAGATTTTTTTTTTCTGCGCTTGATTGATAGTATAATGTTTCAATAGTTATATACTGCAAGACTCATCAAATATTTCAAAGTGGTTTTAATTATGTAAATTTTTTCATTAATCATTTTGTAGGCCTACTCCTCAAATTTCAATGCGACCCATTTTTGACACATTTTTTTCGAATGCGTTCATCTCAGAATATTGTTTTTTCGAACGCCAGTATTTGGATTTCTGAAACTGTTGAACATAATTACTTCAAATTTTTACCACATGAAGGTACAAGTGTGCCATACTTGTGTAGAGCTTTTTTTTCGACTACTCATAATATCATCAGAAATAAAAATAGTTTTTTGCTCAAAAATGTATGTTTTTTGAACACTTTCTAAAAAAAATTTGAATTATATGTAATTTTTCTTTTGATTTTTTGATTTTCCAGTGCAAGTGTACAAAGGTCTCAAGTAACTACTGTGAAAGTTTCGAGCATGTACCTCTCGTAGTTTGTGAGAAACAGGTACATCTGCTGTCAAGGGAAAGAAGTGATCATTGCCCAAGAGACTTCGTTCAAAGTGGAAGATATCAACATTAGTGTGTTTATACTGAAAGACTTTTATCTACGGCGAAAAATTACGGTCACAGACAGCGAAGTCCTGGTGTTGAAGTTCATTAGTTTACGAAACGATACAACATATAACACCGTTTTCAAAGTAGTTAATAAACTACAGCTAGCAGCACTTGGTATCTCTCAATCATCTCACCGTTTACGTGCAACTAGACGAATGGCTCGCTCACAATATCGATTGTGCCGTTGAGTAAATAAATGTCCTTACGGAATGGTGTCAAAGCCCTGGTCAAACAGTCTACAGACCCTGGTAGTGTTACGCCTGGTAATCCTGCAAGGAGCGCTGTGATCACCAAGAAAATGCCATTTGCAATGTTGCGAGTGAATGCTGCTAGGCACGCTGTGATCAGCCAACTTATTCATTGTTGGGTGAGCAATTGCTGGGCATAGGCTCTATCACACAGCGTTGCCTATCCGAGTCTACTTTATCTATGGTAATAGTTGGCAATACAACAAATCAATTTTAAAAAATTTATAAAATAAAATGATACAAAAAATTCGAAATGATGAACACCAAATTATTTTTTCTATATTGGGTTTAACGGCGCACTGTAATGATGACTGACACCAAAATTCAGATCGAAAGACTGACATCTATTTTCCATATTCGAACTTGAAGACTGTCGTTAAAATCGTTGTGATTCGACCTTCACTCTGCATCTAGAATCTGTTTCAAACAAAATATTCAGGAGGGAGAATATTCCAAGAGACCTGTAGATCAATTAAATCACACTTAATCACAACTTAACAACAACATATTTATTGATACAAAAATGATAGACGACAAGTGAAAGATGAGAGATGAAAATGAAATGATAAAAATACATAAAGTAACTTACAATTCAATTCATATTAGGGTACTTCTTTTTCTCGTCAAGATTTATGTCAAGTTTTATGTGTATTTCATAAATAATACCTCGTCGTAGACCATTTCAAAACGTAAATTGTATATGGAAAATAATATCGTCTTTAATTAATATTTCAATATAAAAGTACACAGTGTCCATCATCTTACAAGGGACCAAGAAAATAAAATGATCCATTCAGGAAAATTTAACATTGATTATATAGAAGTGGGGCGAGAAAAAATGAATGATACAAGCAGGAAAACAACGGATCAGGGAACGATGCAGGAGGTTTCACTGTAATAGGCCTACACATTTGTATTAAGAAGGTGAATAAATAAATTCAAAAATGTATTAGGAGGCCGCAGGCGCTCTACACCGGCTCGTTGTTCGCTCGCTTCACTCGAGTTTAACATGCATCGTATGCATGTTAATGCACACGCGTTGCGCCTAGCAACCCGTAGACTAGCCCGCCGAACGCATATTCACGTAAATTCCGTTTTTCCGTTCCGTTTTTCGTCGTTTCGTTATTCGTTAATTCCCTAGCTCACACTTTTGATATATTTCACATTTTATATTTTTTTCTGTATTCAAAAATATGTATCCAGGTTATCGCATTCACGAAATTTTTTCATTTTCCATTCGAAGAATATGAAAAATTACAAATATTTTGTTCAAAATTCTGTGAATGCGGTAACCTTCGTTTTACAATTATTAACAGAATGCAAAAACAATCATATTGATATCGCGAAAATTACGGCCGTGAGAGTTTGCGGCGTGAAATTCGAGCGCCTGCGGGCCTCTCATTACAAGCGGTTCGGGAGCAGTTTGGCTAGCGGCTGACCGCAAGTTCGGCCGTTTTTCTTGAGCTATCTTACGGAACGCTACTTCATTCTTTCAATTTAATTGCGCGTATAAAAGAAGTCTTTGGTCAGTAAGGTTACTGGATATGATATCTTTGTTTTAAAACCCACAAACCAAACTCACCTCAAACAGAAACCAACTGGAGATCAGTAAGCAGTCTTCATAAATATTAGTATATTATTGAAAATAAATTAAAATATTTGACCTAATTAGTAATAATATATTATTTTCTCTCAAATTAACGAGATACCTTTTTATAGGCAGATATGTTTCTAATTCAAAATATTTTCTCAGCTATAAAAATAGTCTTCAATTTTTTTTCTCTAATTATCAATTCATTTTGTCTATAATAATTCTTATCATTATTACAATTAATATTATTAGTAATATTAGAAGTATTATTTTGTTCGTTAATATTGATTTTTGGGAGCGTGACTTGGTTTTAAAACTAGAGGGATAAAATGTTCTGAGCTGGGGTCTACCATGTACCAACGAAGAAACTCACTTTCGAAGGCAGAATACATAACAACGGTCACAACATGATACTTGCGACAATGTGACACGATAACCAACAACAGACTGCGCTTCTCAATGGACTAAGGCCACATTTTACGAACAATTAAAATGTGTCAATTAAGCTAATTATAAATTAAGGTACAAAAATAGCAGTGGTAACCAATTAGGTAATAACAAGTTCATCTGTTGATTGCAGATTAATCCATCAATTAATATTATGCAAAACTAGCTCTAAGGTCGACAAATGGTTACAAAAAAAACTGTCAACAATGTATCATTTTTAATCAATGTCATTGTTGAAATATGTGAGCGGTTCATTTTGTAACTTTTCTCAAGTTCCTTTTTTCACTATTAACTGTGTGTCGGAACCAATTCTGACGATGGTACTTTGTGGAATGTATTTGGAATGCATCGATGTCAATGGACAAAATGAATGGAATAAAATATAATGGACACCATATTATCTCGCCATTCGTCATGACAAATCAAGTAAGCAATTAGTCGTCTCATTGTGGAAATTGAACGCTCACGACTGCCGTTTTTAAAATGACAATTATATTTTCATTGTGTTCTGAAACTGAAAAAAATCCAAGTTTACGTCAATACATAATAATACATAATTTTGATCAAATGAACGTACTGAACATAGCGCTCGGGCGAACGATTGAGTGCGTCACGAATGCTTGCCCGCTTTTTACACCGTGACCATTTTTGTCGTTGAATGTGACAGATGCAACTACAATAATTGTCACTGTCATTTAAATTATATTCTAGACACTGTCAGTTACTAGCAGAGTCAATTAGGCGTCTACGATATATCTTACAAATAATTGGCACAAAACATGGACATATTTCTGAACATTGCCTGACTAGATCTACACATTCTCTTTCAGAATGCCCAATCACAAATTGTATCCACGAAAGAAGGTCATCTATCAACACAACAAATACAAACCTGATGTTTATTATTGCAAGTTTTACAATTATTCAGTTGGTAGATGACATACTTCTTTGGTGTATACAAGTATAGGGCAACTATCTGAATGATAAGTGACAGCAGTAACAATTAAACTATTTCGGAGCTATAAGTGACTAAAATAGGCGACTCGGTGGTTTAATCCTTGACCGAACTTTCTCTGCAATGATATTGAGAATGGAGCTCAGAACTATAAGTAAAAAAGGCAGACGCAATTATTTTAGAGCCGAGTTATGACATTTTACGAAAGAGTCTGTAGATATAGTCAGGCATTGGACTGAAGGGAAATACAGTGAAACCTCTATGCATCGTTCCTGGATCCATCGTTTTCCTGCTTGTAAAATTTATTTTTTCTCACCCCATTCTCATATGTTCAATATTCAATTTTACTGGAAGAATGCTTTTCCCACATGGATGGTTTTCTTTTCCTGGTCCCTTGAGAAACGATGGATAGAGATTTTACTGTACACAATTGTCGTTGTAATAAGACAGACCATCACAACGGAGAGATGTAACTTGATTTCTAATTGGTACATTCTGTCTTGTGCGTTCCGACAAGGTCGGTCTGTGTGTTTATGTTCGACTTATTTGAAATAAAATAACTTACGTAGCTTCTTCCGAGTTGAGAGAGCAAGGAAGTCCATCGAGTGAATCAGCAAGTTGTTTTGCAAAGTTGCTTTCCAGTTGGAAAAATAGAGCATTTTAATATGTACAAAATGAAATACTGTACATAAAAACTATCAAACCCATTTCTTTTTTCATTCCCATAGGCCAACGTATATGCCGCCCATATGGTATACGGCTAAAATATATATTTTTTTAAGCTGCATAGCTGTGAGTATTAAACGAAGAAGTTGACCAGTTGAAATTTTGATGTAAGTTATTCATTTAAATATATAATATAAAAAGTAATTTCAAAATATATTGATATAAATAAAAGTTATAAAAAAGTTGACATATCCACCGAGTACCGACTCCCATGCGCTCCCAAGGCTTCGACGTCGCGTTTTACGACTACAATCACAAGTCGACCAGTTTGACTGGCTAAAGGCTCATTCACAATGCACCACGACACTAACATCAACACGTAACAATAACGTTCAACGAGAACACGAAATTTAAACTGTCCATTCACATAACAAACCAACACTAACATAGAACACGGAAATATAAGTCGGTGAGAATTAAAGGTCATGCCATTGTCACCACACTACTGCCGCCCTCGGTAGCTCGGTCAGCTGAGGCACCGCTTCAGAAACTGAAGTCACAGTTGGGTGTGGGTTCGAGTCCCGCATAAGGCATGTGTTCGTGTAAACGTCCTTTCACTTATCATCACTTCAGTTTCATAATCACCTACTCATTCGTACCCTCGTATAACCTAGCTGTTGGTGGGGTCGTTAAGCAAGCAATAATCATCATCACCACACTGCTCAGCCATCAAACTAAATCTAGTAACCAGTCTATGAAGTTCACTTAACCCACTGTTGCCTCTCATTGTTCTGAAATTGAAGGTTTCTATTGGCTGATGTTTTACAGTAACATCAACATGAAAGCTTGAAGCTAGCAAGTTTTCATGCTTGTGATCATCTTATTGTTATGGTTTGTGGTGGTTGTGCATCCCATGAGACGACCATTTCTCGCGTCAGTGTCAGATATGAGAGATGAATGATGGACGATGATACAGAATAAGAGAATCGAGTGATATAAGAATAACGAGGTGGGCAGTCAGGAGGAGACTCATGGACAGAGCAAAAAATATATACTTTTCATTGTTCTTTGTACTCTGTCTATGTGTTTCCTCCAGCCTGTACCCACCTCATTAATCTCATATCATTTGTTTCTCTTACTCTGTATCATCATCCATCATTCATCTCTCACATCATTCACCACAAATTGGCATTCTCTAAATCAAGTATGACTTTCCAACATTACTGAATATTAGTGAATATTGATATATAGACCTACGTATATATAATTATTACAATATACTAACGTCAATATATTACAATAGCGTAATAATGTAAGGGTTGAAAACTTTCATGCTCGCGTTCATCTTAGCGTTATGGTTAGTGGTGGTTGTGAGACTAAGGACATCCCACGAGACAACGATTTCTCGTGTTGGCGTAAGTGTTACGCGTGTGTGTTAGTGCTGCGTTGTGAATGTGCCTCACGTGTTGGCGTCGGGAATTATCAATATCTCGACCGTCTCCGGATCGGAATCGTTCTCCTTGTCGAGGAGGTCCTCGATCGTGCGCTCGAAGCGGAAACAGCTGACCAGCTCGCAGTCGAGTCCGAGGCACGTCATCATCGCGCGCTTCTTCCAGTTCCAGAATATCACAGTCTGCTTCCGGTGCCTCAAGTCTTCGACCAGGGACTTCAGATTCTGGAACGAGAAGCATTTTTTTACCAGGTAAATAAAACCATCCATCCAGGAAAATTCAACATTGGTTATATGGGAGTCGGGTGAGAAAAACTGAATGAAATAAGCAGGAAAATGATGGATCCGGGAACGATGCGTAGAGGTTTCACTGTAGTACACTTTTCACCGTGGTAAGTTTTATTCTTTGATCCCATCTATATGCTCCCACATGTTGAATAGTTTCTTAAATATGCTCCCACATGTTGAATAGTTTCTTCAGTGAGTTCTTCACTCAAGTAAGTTTTTTTTTGTGTGGTTCCCTGAAAAACATACTACTAAAAAAGTTCCACTGTATATTCATAAATGCGAATTGAAAATACAACAGTTGGGTTAGGTAACGACTTACACGATAGTTATGTTGGGAAGGTACTCTAGAAAGTAAGGTTAGATAAAGACTTACGACAGTTAGGTTAGGTAGTGACTTACGACAGGTAGGACAGGTAGTGACATACAACAGTCAGAATGTACAGGAATGAGGGCCTGGAAACAGGAAATGAAATTAAAAAGTTAGAATTGTCAAATCTGAAAACACAAAATGATACAATTAAATGAATTTCTCGTCTCTCCTCAACCATTTCCACAGTGCCAATAGTTAATGTCACCCTCCTGAGTGACGACACGTTCAACTCTCCATACCTTGGCCATTGTCGCGTCGATACTGTTGATAAACGATCCGTCGACAATGACCATCGACACCGGATTTGTGTCCTGATACGACGACGTCACCACCAGTTCTCGCACGTACTCGGCGGCCGGATAAATCAAGCTCGACTCGGGTTTCACCAGCAAGATGTGTTTCGACGATATCGTCAGATGCCTCGTTTCCACCTTCGGCCGGGCGGTTATGTACAGTATGAACAACAAGTTGACCGCGATGCCGATGATGATGCCGAGGTCCAAGCCCAACAGGAGGCAGCAGATGAAGGTGGTGAATAACGGTATTAAATCCATTTCTGAAAGAAAACGAAGAAGACGATGATGGGCATTGTTTGCGTAACGACCTAAACGATAGCCATGTTATATGGGGGTACAAATTACAATTGAGCGGTCGATACGTCAAGGAATATTTATATATATATATATATATATATATATATATATATATATATATATATATATATATATATATATATATATATATATATATATATATATATATATATATATATATATATATATATATATATATATATATATATATATATATATATATATATATATATATATATATATATATATATATATATATATATATATATATATATATATATATATATATATATATATATATATATATATATATATATATATATATATATATATATATATATATATATATATATATATATATATATATATATATATATATATATATATATATATATATATATATATATATATATATATATATATATATATATATATATATATATATATATATATATATATATATATATATATATATATATATATATATATATATATATATATATATATATATATATATATATATATATATATATATATATATATATATATATATATATATATATATATATATATATATATATATATATATATATATATATATATATATATATATATATATATATATATATATATATATATATATATATATATATATATATATATATATATATATATATATATATATATATATATATATATATATATATATATATATATATATATATATATATATATATATATATATATATATATATATATATATATATATATATATATATATATATATATATATATATATATATATATATATATATATATATATATATATATATATATATATATATATATATATATATATATATATATATATATATATATATATATATATATATATATATATATATATATATATATATATATATATATATATATATATATATATATATATATATATATATATATATATATATATATATATATATATATATATATATATATATATATATATATATATATATATATATATATATATATATATATATATATATATATATATATATATATATATATATATATATATATATATATATATATATATATATATATATATATATATATATATATATATATATATATATATATATATATATATATATATATATATATATATATATATATATATATATATATATATATATATAGGCCTATGTATGTATATATATATGTATGTATGCATATTAGTTTCAACAACGCACTGTTCTGATGACTATGATCTATTAGTGATGGTGAATGATGATGGGATGATAAGGTGAAAGGTTATTTCATTAGTGTTTCTGTATGGGAAGAAGTAGGTCGTGGCCTGTTAAGAAACTATCCCAGTATTGACCAGAACGACAGAGCGAAACCACGAAAAACCCATGTCTGGATGGTCGACCACGGCGGGAATCAAACCCCGGTCTTATGAATGACGGTTCAGTGTGCTAGCTACTCGACCACTCGTCTCAGTGCGAGCAGACGTGCGCCATTATATTAGATTAGTGTTTAGTGCTCAAACAACGTACTCTATCACACAACGTAATGAACAATGTATTCTACAACGTACTCTTGGTCCTCCAGAGCATGATGACCGCTTCGTACTCGACCATGAAGAACATGGCGCAGATGATCAGGCCGGCAAGCGTGGCCTTCGGTATAAAGAAGAACGACGAGGTCAGAAAGCCGAGAGCCAGTATGACCAACATGCCGGTGAACAAACCGCCGAACGGAGTACGAACACCAGACGCGTTGTTGACGGCGGTACGAGTGAATGAACCGGTAACCGGTAGCGACGAGACGAACGAGCCCATGATGTTGCACATGCCCAGCGCAATCATTTCCTGTGTGGCATCCAGCATTTTGCCATTGGCTGTGAGATGAATAGAAAACTATTACAGTAGAACCTCATTTATGAATTTCTCGTTAATACATTCACTATATTCACAAGTTTTATTTTTTGATCCCACCCATATGCTCCCCATGTTTTATAGTTCTTTCAATAGGTTTTTCACAATAATATTTTTTTCAGTCTGGTTCCCTGAAAAACGTACCAAAGAGATCCCACCGTATTGATTAACATGTAGGAGATTCCTTTATTATACGGAAAGATGAGATTTATAAAGGAAATATAAAGAGAAGATGAGATGAAAGCTCATTTTATTAGGTGGTTTTTGATAGTGGGAAGGAGTCGGCCGTGGCTCGTGGACATCTACAGCAACATATGAACAAACTGTGAATAAATACAAATAAAAATTGAATGAGTTAGAAACCTAACTTTGTTAGGTTACAGTTCACGTTGATTAGGTAAGTTAAGCTGGGTTGATTTAGGTTGAGTCAATGTTTGAGCAACAACAACAACAACAACAAAGTTCACATAAGGGTAACATGGTCTGTCAGTCCAACGAATAGAGCTCTAGGCTTACTTACCGAAAGCTTTGGCAACGGCAATGCTCTCGAGAATGGCAATGATTGGAATGGTGAAAGTAGCTGAACCGAGTTCTTTGGTCATTTCTATGAAAGTGTACGTTCGGTTTCCGTAGGTGGTGGCGAATGGTGGCAGTTTGAAGGGCGGTAGTCCTTCGCTTACTTTACCTACAAACAATACGACAAGAAACAATAAGCTGCAATACAAATTAGATGAGAAGTCTTCGCATATGAAAATACTTATATAACTTGAAACATAACTTTTTATATATATTCATGTTGAGTTGAAAAAGGTATTGAAGAATGAGATTACAGTTTTTGAAGTTTCAACACTTGAAAAGTGAAAACACTAATTGAATTTATCAAGATAAAAGTACGAAAAATTGAATTGATTTCATTTTGATAACACTTTCGACTCATAACAGCTTATATATACAGTGAAACCTCTATGCAGCGTTCCCGGATCCATCGTTTTCCTGCATGTACCATCAACTTTTTCTCATCCCACTCCCATATAATCAATATTAAATTTTCCTGCATGGATGGTTTTATTTTCCTGGTCGCTTGAAAAACGATGGATCGAGGTTTCACCGACACACTTTTACAGTGCTGCATCTCACATTTTCAGTAGCCACTTTTTTAATTTCACGATATATATTAATGATATATTAGTATATTGATAGATCGATATTAATGAATAATGTGTGACAATGAAGGGCCTACAATTTATTTTCATCATTTTGTACAAATAAATAAGTTTTGTACGTACGATATTCAGGATGATTGTACGAACCTGTGAGCGTGAAAGGAGTGATGCCATTGTTGTATAAAATGTACGCAAGCAGTGTCCCCGCGATAACGACAACAGCGTTGCGGCCCAACGTAAGAATCCAAACCGTTTTGCTCAAGATTTTTCTCGGCAGACTCATCGCGCTCACGTCCCGCCCTTTGTCGAACGTCGACAGTTTCTGCGACGCAAAAGATCGATGTCAGTCAATATTTGGAACAAATATGTAATGAGCCAGTTATTCACGAGGTTGTCTGATTGTGAAATAAGAACAGTAAGTCAATTCAATAATTTCTAACGGTATTAACATCTTGTATTTTTTAGTTACCATAAACAATATGTAGACCATCTACTCAACTGTGACCAATAGCCGAAACGTCAAAATCGGGGGTAATTGTACAAATTATCTCCGTGTTCGCTATTCATTATTCAATTTATTGAGCATCGATTATTAACATAATATGAGTCAGTGTCATAATCCTAAGAAAACGGCTTCACAGGCTTCCTTTAACAGCTCTCCACTATGAGTACTGTATCTCTACAAATAAACCTCGGTAAGCTGTTGTTCTTTCTCTCCCTTTTACCCAATACATATAATAATTTTTGAAGATCACATATTGAATGGTTGAATAGTCGTTCGCGCGTCCCGGTACCAATCATTCAAAACAATATGAACCATTTAAATACCGTTAACCACATTGACGTAGTTTCGACAGAAAGACGTACGCGACATTTTCTTAATGTTTTCACTTTAAATCTCGCTTATCGGTGTTCAATATGTCAGGTCGAATGATGGCTCTTGATACCTCAATACAGTTGAAGATGTTTTTTTTTTGGTCCGAGGTGGAAACAACATTTCGTTTCAACGTAAATTTAATTTTGCCTGTGAATAGGGAAGAAAAGTAACACAATAAATATTTGATATCAAAAGGGCCCAAGCAACATCTCTGCAGTGAGCGCAGCAGGGATGTGTGGGCGTAACCGACAAGTACCACAAAACCACCAGAACAGAAGACCCTTATCTTATAGAAAGGACCAGGCCTGATAAATATTTTTTCCACTCACAAAATATTAACAGATATTTTTTCCACTTCCAGCACAATTATACGAATAAATCTTAGTCTGCCAAAATCCAATACGCCTATTCTGAAGAACAGCATCCATCTCGTGGGAATAATTCATTTTTAACTCATAAAACATAAAAAATTGTGAATAAATTCACACAATAAATAATATGACTACACAACATCATGGGAATAGACAAAATTGAAGTCGATGAATATTTTTTTCCGCCTCCTGCACAATTTTACAAATGACGCTTAGGCCTACATTCAGGTGCAAAAACTACGCCGATACAAAAACCAAAACCAATCGACCACTACAAAATCAATCGAAGTAAGTACCAAGTAGCCCTAATCTGCCAGATTGAACGGTCACCAAAATAATCAGAGCTCATCAATTATAATGAAATTAGTTGAATTGAATTACCTTAGCAATTAGCAGTATTACGATCGTTGTAAGCCCCATAGCCAAGTCCCACAACTTAGTTTCGCCGATATGTTCAAACGTGTTCTTCCACGCCTCGATAAAGTCGTTTGCACTTCCCGGTAGACCTAAGAGTCCTTTCAACTGCGACGACGCGATCGTTATAGCAGCGGCAGACGTGAAGCCGGCCGTAACCGGCATCGAAATAAAGTCCACCAGGAAGCCTACAGAAAAATAAATCTTATTTTGGGCCAAGGAATATAACAAACATGTAAATACGTAATACAGTATGGAATGGCACGTACGGCTTGAATCACAGTAAAAACCAGCATCTACTTGGAACCTCTTAATATTGCTTAGGATTTGAGTCTTTTTCATTTTTCATTTCAAATTCAAATTCAAATTCAAATTCAAATTGTTTTATTTCTGTATAGAATCAAAAACAGAGTGTCACAGAATTATCGACATATTGTATCAATATGAATACTAATATTAGGTTCAACGACGAACTGTAACTGATGACTAGGATCTATTGGCGTCAGTGAATGATGAATGAGACGACGGGAAGATGATATGGAAGACTATTTTATAAGATATTTTTGAATAGTGGGAAAGAGTTGATTGTGGTCTGTTATTAAGGAATCATCCCAGTATTGACCTTAACAACAGCGGGAAACCAAGAAAAACCCTGTCAGGATGGTAGACCATGGCGGGCATCGAACCTCGGTCTCCTGAATGACGGTTCAGTGTGCTAGCCAATCGACCATCCATCTTTCATTCATCAAGGACCAGGAAAAATAACCATTCGTGCAGGAAAATAATATATCCAAGAAAATTTAACATTGGTTATATTAGAGTACGGTCAGACCAGATAGGCCTAAATGATGTAAGTGGTTAAACGATGGATCTGGGAATGATGAATAGAGGGCTGTACACGATCTAAAAAGGAAGGTTTTCAAAAGCTGACTTACTAAGATGTAGTAGATCCAGAAGCAAGATGTATCAAGGGACCAGGAAAAAATAATCATCCATGCAGGAAAACGATCCATCCAACAAAATACAACATTGGTTTTATATGGGAATAGGGTCAGAAAAAATTAATTAGAAGCATATAGAAGCGGAAAAATAATGGATTTGTGAACAATGAATAGACCACTGTAGCCTACACGTTTTAAAAAGGAAAGTTTTTAAAAGCTGAATTACCGAGATGAAGTAGACCCAGAAGCAATATAATACATCCGCTGAGGAAGCAGAGAAGTATGGCAAAGTCGGGTCCGTGATCTGCGACATGCGGCGCTGTCATTAGCGCCATGATGGCAGTTGGCCCGATCGTTATGTCCTTGCTCGTGCCGAGCAGCATGTACATGAAACATCCCATGAACCCCGAGTAGAGACCATACTGGAAAATAAAACACGTTACGCGTGTCGACTAAATAAGTTGAATAAGTGTTGAATAAGTTACGCTAATATACACTGATTTGACATCATGATTACCACACCAAAATGCTCGGAAG